>JAQRGA010000021.1:0-244102 GCA_029237695.1 Conchocele bisecta
TGTTTAAGGTCGTGCCAATTCAACGTATCAATATTTAGAAAAACTTCAACATACTCTGCCATCACTGGCAAGACTGGCTTTAAATAAGTCATTAACACTCTAAATAAGTTGATTGCCAAAGAAGTAACATCGTGTACCTGTGTTTGTTTGTTTACTTCTTTAGCCATTTGCCAAGGTTTATGCAAATCAATATATTGATTTGCTTTATCCGCAAGTTTCATAATCTCACGCATCGCTTGATTATAATTGCGTGCCTCATATAATTTAGAGATATTATCTCCTTGTGCGACAAATTCATTATACAAATCTTGTTTAATCACATAAGCAGACAGAGTTTTATTAAACTTTTTAACAATAAATCCTGTACTTCTGGAGGCAATATTCACTACTTTACCGACTAAATCAGAGTTTACACGCTGCTTGAAGTCCTCCAAATTAAGATCAATATCATCAATCTTAGATGAAAGTTTATAAGCATAATAATAACGTAAACATTCAGGATTTAGGTTTTCTAAATAAGTTCTTGCCTGAATGAATGTGCCACGAGATTTACTCATTTTCTGTCCATTAACAGTTAAAAACCCATGTGCAAAAATTGCATTTGGTGTGCGATATTCAGCACCCATTAGTATTGCTGGCCAAAATAATGCATGAAAATAAACAATATCCTTGCCAATAAAATGATAAAGTTCAGTTTTAGAATCTTTGTTAAAATATTCATCAAAGTCAATACTCTGTTCGTTGCACAGCTTCTTAAAACTTGCCATATATCCAATAGGAGCATCTAACCAAACATAAAAGTATTTATTTTCCACACCCGGTATTTGAAAACCAAAATACGGTGCATCACGAGAAATATCCCATTGCTGTAAACCTTGCTCAAACCATTCAGCAAGTTTATTGCTAATTTCATCTTGTAGATGCCCTGAATGTGTCCACTCTTTCAATTGTGCTTCAAATTGCGGCAAATCAAAGAAATAATGTTCAGAATCCTTAGTGATAGGTATTGCACCAGAAATAGCAGACTTGGCGTTTTTTAGCTCGGTTGGTGAATAAGTAGCGCCACAAACCTCACAGTTGTCGCCATATTGATCAGTTGCACCGCATTTTGGGCAATCACCTTTGATAAACCTATCTGGCAAAAACATCTGTTTTTCAGGGTCAAATGCTTGAGAGATAGTGCGTGTTTTGATGTATCCAGCATCATTTAATTTATTAAATATATTTGCCGATATTTCTCTATTCTCATCTGAATGTGTTGAATGATATTGGCTAAAATTAATAGCAAAATCTTTAAAATCCATTTGATGTCGCTCACTCACACCCTTAATTAACTCTTCTGGAGTTATATCAAGTTCATCAGCTTTTAACATAATTGGTGTGCCGTGCGCATCATCTGCACAAACATAATGGCACTCATTACCCATCATTTTTTGAAAACGTACCCAAATATCGGATTGAATATATTCAAGCAAATGCCCTAAATGTATTTCACCATTAGCATACGGTAGCGCTGAAGTAACAAGAATTTTTCTTTGCATTAATATTAATATTATAGTTAAGCAATATAATTATACGATAAAATAATGCACTTTACTTACAACTGATATAACTAATGACAAATTTAACTCAAAATAAAATCAAGGAAATACTTATAAATATTATTGACATTTATACTGAGCAAGATATTATTTCTTCAAATGCACTAGACAGCATTGAAATTAATAATAACAAAGTCACTATTAATATCGTCCTAAGCTACCCAGCGCAAAGCTACCACCAAACATTAACAGATGAAATCATAAATGCATTATCAAATGCTGGTGTCAACGATGTAAGTGTTAATATTGATACAAAAATTGCTAAATACTCTACACAAAAAGGCGTAGATATCCTGCCAGAAGTTAAAAATATTATCGCTGTTGCTTCTGGTAAGGGTGGAGTTGGGAAATCAACTACTTCAGTTAATTTAGCACTTGCACTACAAGCAGAAGGGGCAAAAGTAGCGTTATTAGATGCAGATATTTATGGGCCTTCCCAGCCAAGAATGTTGGGTGTCGCTAAACTTAGGCCGGAGCAAACGAATGAAGGTAAATTATTACCCATCTTAGGTCACGGTATGCAAAGTATGTCTATTGGTTATCTTGTCGATGAAGAGAATCCAATGATTTGGCGTGGCCCTATGGTAACACAGGCCTTGGAACAAATGCTTCGTGATACTTTATGGCGTGGCGTAGATTACATGATTATTGATTTACCTCCTGGCACAGGGGATACACAGTTAACACTTTCACAAAAAATTCCAGTAAGTGGCTCGATTATTGTTACCACTCCACAAGATATCGCCTTATTAGATGCTAAAAAAGGTTTAAAAATGTTTGAAAAAGTAAATATCCCAATATTAGGCGTTGTTGAGAATATGTCACTACATATTTGCTCCAAATGTGGACATGAGGAGGCTATATTTGGTGTTGGCGGCGGTGAGTCAATGGCAAAAGATGCTAACGTTAACTTCTTAGGCGCTTTACCATTAGAAATAAATATTAGAACAGATGGAGATGAAGGCACACCAACGGTTGTCAAAGACCCAGATGGCAGGATCGCACAAATCTATAAAGAGATCGCCAAAAAAGTATCAGCTAAACTTACACAACAAGAAAAAACATTAAGCTCATTTCCTAGTATTACTATTGAATAATATTTGTTAATATATACAAAATATAAAATACTGTATATAATTTATAATTATATTTATAATTTTATTTTTATAATTTAAAACAATGAAATATTATTTATTTAATTTTATATTTGTAATACTGGCGGTAATAATTCATTACAAAGGATACTATTTTGGTGTGCCAATTTGGGTAATTATATCTTTATTTTTTACGCTACTTTTTGCAATATCTTTAATTATTATTATTGATAAAAAATGGGATGATCTATCGTGATTCCATCCATTGATATATGGATTATTTTTATTTATTTATTTAGTTTGATCCTCGTTGGTGTGTATGCTAACAAACAAAGTAAAAATAATTCATTATTAGATTTATACTTAGGCAATAGAGAATATGGTACATTTTTTCTATTTTTAACCTTTTATGCTACACAGTACAGTGGTAATACCGTTATTGGATTTACTGGCAAAGCTTATAGAGATGGATGGATAACCATATTTTTTGTTACTTCTTTATTGGTTGTTGTTGCTGGATTATTAAGTTACGCACCAAAGCTTTATAAGATATCCAAAGAAAAAAACTATATTACTATTAATGATTATATTGAAGATAGATATCCAAATAAAATATTACATTACTTTCTTATTGTAATTATTTTATTTACATTAGGAAGTTATATTCTGAGTAATTTAAAAGCTGTTGGTTATATTGTTCAAACTTTATCAGACGATACAATAAATTATACTTTAGGAATAATAATAATAACTACAATTATTTTTATTTACGAAGCCTTAGGATCTATGCGATCAGTAGTGTTAACTGACGCCATCCAAGGTATATTATTATTAATCACTATACAAATTATATTTTTTGTAATATTAAGCGAGTATGGTATAAATACAAATTTTGACTCATATTCTGCGTCAAAAATAGCACAAACACCTGATAACGCACAACAAATCACCTGGATTAGTACAATAATTTTACTTTTTTTTGGTGCTTCAATATACCCACAAGCCATTCAAAGAATTTTTATGGCAAAAAAAGTTTCTGATTTGAAAAAATCTTTTAAGCTGATGTCAATTATGCCATTTTTTACCGTATTACCAGTAATTATTATTGCCGTTATTGCTATTGATATTTTTCCTAATTTACCAAAAGAACAAAGTGATTTAATTATGCCGTTAATGTTGAAAAAACTATCACATATACCGATGCTACACTGGGTTGCTATATTATTTTTTGCTGCTACGTTATCTGCCATTATGTCTACAATTGACTCTAGCAATATTGCAATACACTCAATGCTTGTTAAAAATGTATTTCTTAAATACTATCCAAATTCTACTGAATCAACGGTTAAGCTTTTCTCTATTGGCATTTCATTTTTATTATTATCTTCACTAGCATATTTAGCTATTATGATTGATGGTTCAATTTGGTCAATTATACGCCTAAAATTAGAAATATTAGCGCAACTATTTCCAATGATTGTACTAGGTGTATGGAATAAAACAATTAATTCTTTATCGGTACTTACAGGTCTTATTTTTGGCTTAATTATTACGTTGAGTTTAGTTTTATTATTTGATATACCTAAAATACTGTATATACATGCAGGTTTATGGGGTGTGATGGTTAATATTACTGTATTATTTTTGCTACATTTCTTTCAAAAAACTCATTTAGTAAAACGCTTTTTAAGACTAAAAGTCTAGATTTCTAAACTATAATAGAATTTTAGTTATTTTCGGAAACTTGGTTTATAGTGTATTTTGGAATTTCAATAACGAGATCAGTTTCATTAATAATAGCTTGACAAGATAGGCGCGAATCTAAGTCTAACCCCCACGCCTTATCTAGTAAATCATCTTCTATTTCATCGGATTCTTTAATTGAATCAAAGCCTTCGCGAACATAAACATGACAAGTGGCGCAAGCATTTGACATCTCGCAAGCATGTTCTATCTCAATATTATTGACAAGCATAGCATTGCAAATGCTTATGCCTTTCTTAACTTCAAGAACCACTCCTTCTGGGCAAAGTTCTTCATGTGGCAGTATAATTAATTGTGGCATCTTATTTTTTACTACCATCTTGGAGTTCATCAATATTACGACCTTGTATGGCTTTGTTGATAGTTTTATTCATACGTATTCCCACAAATTTACTACTCACTGCTTCAAGATTATCAATCTTGCTTTTAATTGTTTTTTCATCTTTATTCCTAGCAACTGCTTCTAATTGTGCTCTAGCATGCATAATATCATCAAGCATTATCTTATCTATCATTCCTTTATCTTTGGCAAGTGCAGAGTCAATCGCCTCAATTGTCCTATCAGCTTCTACTTGCATCTCATATAATTGTCTAACATTGATATCGTCTTGTGCAAATAAAACAGAGTCTTTCAGCATACTCTCCATCTCATCATCATTAAGCCCATAAGATGGGTTAATATTAACATCTGCTTTAACGCCCAAAGTCTCTTCAGTAGCACTAACAGATAATAAGCCATCGGCATCTACTTGAAACTCAACACGAATACGTGCATTACCTGCTAACATTGGTGGAATACCTTTAAGCTTAAATTTACCAAGTGAGCGACAATCTTTCACTAACTCTCGCTCACCTTGTAAAACATGTATGCTCATTGATGTTTGTCCATCTTTAAAGGTGGTAAATTCCTGCGCACGAGTAATTGGAATGGTAGTATTGCGATGTAACACTTTTTCTACTAAGCCGCCCATCGTTTCTAAACCTAACGACAAAGGTAGGACATCTAACAATAGTATATCGTCTTGTGGCTTGTTGCCTACCAATAAATTCGCCTGAATAGCAGCGCCTTTGGCAACCACTTCTTCAGGATTTATGCTACACAAAACTGGTCTATTTAATAAATTACTAACCATCGTTCTAACTAATGGCATGCGTGTTGAGCCACCAACCATAATAATATCTTTAATGTCATCTATAGTAATCTTAGCATCTCTAATAGCACGTTTAGTAAGTAATAGTGTACGTTTAACAAGTTCCATAGACAAAGATTCAAACTTTGATTTACTAATGCAATATGATGCTTGCAGCCAGTTAAATTTGGCAAATTCATTATCAGTTAGAGTTTCCTTAGCTGCACGTGCAAATTGTTTAATTTCTTGCATTTGCGTAGGTGTTAAATCTCCCAACTTCAACGTCTCAACACAATCATTAATAATTAACTGATCAAAATCATCGCCACCCAAACTGGAATCACCTCCTGTAGAAAGTACTTTAAATACACTTTTTTGAAAATTTAAAATTGAAATATCAAAGGTCCCGCCGCCTAAATCGTACACAGCATGTATGCCCTCTTCACCTGATTCTAAACCATAAGCAATTGCCGCTGCTGTTGGCTCATTTAACAATCTTAAGGTATTTAGACCTGCCAATATTGCCGCATCTTTAGTAGCTTGTCGCTGTGCATCATCAAAATAAGCAGGAACGGCAATCACTGCGCCAATTAAATTACCACCTAAGGACTTTTTCGCACGTTTTTTAAGAGAAGTTAGAATTATTGATGAAATTTCCACAGCAGACAAATCTCCCATTGCCGTATGAAATTGCACATTATTGCCATTTTTCACTAAATTATATGGGCAATTTTTAAACGATTTAACCTCTTGCATAATTAACGGACCCATAAAGAAATGCGCTTAACTGATAGAATAGTATATTTTGTTTGGATTCGGTACTTTGCATAAACATTACAAAGCCTCATAAATCCAACTGTCAGTTTTATTACCCTTTTCCGCAATGTACTGTACCGAAAGGCAAAAATCGCCTTTATTAATTACTCATCTATTAGCACCTCCCTGTTATTTTCTCCAACTTTGCCCACAACCCTACTACGAAAGCAAATTAGTCCCGTGCCTAAGTCAATGCCAATAGACCATTGTTTTAATGCTGATTAGTTGGCGCACCTAAGTTTTGCCCAGGTTCTGGAGATATTGTACAATAATGCCAATTTAATGCCATTAAATGCCATTATTTTGTAGAGAAAGCTATATGATTTAAAATTAAATTTACAATCCAAAAGCGTACAAACGAATAATTTTCAAAACCCAAAAATTGTAAATCGGTTATACCAATTTTTATTTTTATTCCGTAATTCTATTATTATTACTAAAATTTTTTAAATTACACTAAATAACAATTTAGCACCACCTTTTATTTTTTATCGGAAAAAATTATTATAAACATTAATACAACCCTCTATTGTTAAATTAAATATTGATAGTTATTTTATTTATTTGGCACGCCAATTAAATCAATACTTAATTAATTTTTTTTATTTTTCAGCATTTCACTATCTAGTCATTAATAGCAACGAGGAATTATCTAACACAAAAAATATCTTTGAATTATTTTCTTTAATTTACAAATTCCATTTTTTTGTAATCAAAATTAAATTTTGATATTCATAACCATTCGTCCTATTAAACTGAGTTCCGCCTGTATATTTAAATTGCAATAAAAACTTAAACTTAATTCTCTAACCAATTTTTTAACAAAAGAATCCCAATATATTACGTTCAACAAACGATATTTGAATTTTATAAATATTTCTCTTTATTTATTTAATTAAGTAATAATCATTTAATCAAAATTGATCTAAAGCCACTTTATTTTTTGTTAATTTTTAATCTTCTTCTAATAATTTCTCTAAGTTCAATTTGGTTTCATTTAAAAAACTCACGACCATGGTTCCGTGTCCTTTCTCATTAAAAGCATTAATGACCATTGTAATTCTAATAAATAAGTAGCACGCAGTAGTGGTAGATTGTAAATGTGTCAAAAGCAGGTGTTAATCACGAAGTAATTTATTTTTGCATAGCTAATCAATTTTTATTTTCTTTATTACTTATTTGGAGGCAAATTTATCGGGATGGATGCTGTTGTGCAACTTTGTATCAGATAAGTTTTCTCTAAAAGTGTTCAAATCGTATTACAAAAATTAGGCAATAATGTGAAATAATTCAAAGTAAAGTAATGTTTTGCATAACAAAAAAATTATTAAACCGTGAACGATTCCACCACAAACCACATTTACCATTAGCATTCGGATTGTTAAACTCAAAATCCCTCATTTAATCCTTCTTTGAACAAAATCTACTTCTGTGCCATCTAAATACAAATAAGGCTTCTTTTAGCATCAACAATAATTTTTCACCACTTACTTTGCTTTCAAACGATAACGAATCGTTATCATCTACAAATAATCAACAAAATTACTATATTTGGTAAATCCCAAACCAACAACAACGCCAGGTGGTTTATTGCCACAGATAAAGAACGAATACCAATGGCCTGAGCCACGGTTAGCTAAAAACAGTCAACCAATACGTTGTTTTAGGACAACAATTAGTTTTAAAGTAATTGTCCCCCCCCATAACTTAAAGGTTTATTTTTTTATTTTTATATCGCTAAATTGCCTGCTTTTAATCGCCATCTTCAGCAAATAATACTGAACAATGTACCTTTAACCGGCCGGTTGGTAACTCCAATTTCAATCAGCAATATCTGTATTTTTAATTTTTAAAAGGTAAAGCTTGCCTCATACTAAAGTCTGCCCCTTTTCACCCTATTCTGATTAATAAATGAAACTTGCTGTAAAAAAAAACAATAAGCAGATCCACAGCCATATAAAGGTCATTGAATTTAGCTTTCTCAATTCACACCATTTTCCATCTACCTGAATCTGCAAACGCATTACATCACCACAAGCAGGTGCTCCCACCCCCCCATACCATGTGCCAACATTTTTATTTTAGCATCTTTATCTAAAACAAAACACCAACATTGCGTGGTTTTTCATAATGAACTAATAGACATTTTTAACCAATAATGCCATATTAATTTATTCCTAAAATTTATTGATTGTTAATTAATTTCTAATCAAATACCCCATATAAAAAAAAAGTAAGTATACAAACGAACTTAAAAACAAACACACAAACAAACAAACAAACAAACAAACAAATAAAGAAATAAATGTATATTAAATTTTAATTCAAATTAAAAACCAAATAAATGTAGTTAGTATTTTGCAATGTTGATAATTAATGTGCAGCCCATTCGGACTTTACTAATTATCGATACCATCTTTACACATAATCCCCATAACGAGACAACGTCACGCCAATTTTTTACCACTTTATCTCGCGTACCAAAGTAATTGTCCATATTATCAATATCAGATTTAGTAAGTAAAACGAACCAATAGTAAAAGCGAATAGAATTGAGTTGCTAATTCATCACACAAACCTACTGCGCGCAAACCACCTATGATGGCTCTAGGCTGGAAGAAGTACATGCCGAACGAACCAGATGAAACCGCAATATCATTAATTGCCATCATTAGATGATTCACCTTCTACATAGTTAAAGTCTAAATAAAATTTAAATTACATTGAACTACGTTTGCTTATTAAAATCACCATTATCCACCACTTCCCTGCATAAATCAGCAAAAAGCCAGCTAATAGAACGGTCACCGCCAAGATAAAACTTCTTTTATTTTATTTTCTTCAGCTCATACTCAGCACCTTAGCAATAACATAACAATGCTTCGCGCCCAAGTGCCAACCTATTTTGATTGGGTCGCTAGTGTAATCCTGAACGCCATACCACGCCATGGCCATGGCCCCGCCGTGTATTTGTGCTTCCACACGAATAGCCGTGGTTTACGGCGTACATAAACAAAGCGCCAATGCCCATTTGGGCCGTATACTTTATGCCGCGAAAAAAACTCATTAAATCAACCGATACAAACTTGATAAGTCCAATTTTCACTTTTCCTGCTGATTGTGCCGCCATCAACAATCAAAAAAAGTAAAAAATTTATTTTACGTTTACGACAAATATTACCAATTGTTTTAAATATCTTGAATTACAATTCACACCAATTTTCATTTATTGACAATGCATAATAAAAGAAACCAATATCGTAATCTTCACGTAATTTTAGCATTTCTCAAAACATTAAAACATTAAAATCCAATAAGCCTATTTATCATCGGGTCTAAATAAGTGACCATCATAACCCAAACCCTTCCCCGTTCAAAGCTGACGACTAAGTATCTAATACCTGCCATTATGTTCTTGTTTTCAGCGTTAATAATGTGCTTGCCTTTATTCTTATAAAAAAATGTGCAATGCCTTTGGGATAAGCTCAAGTTTGTTTTTTTTAGACTCAGGGTTTTTGCACCTGATGTCCCAAACAATCTCTTTATTTTTGGGATTATTGCCTAAAAAAAAAACCAATCAAATCTGCCACTTGTTTTCTTTTTTTCCTGGCAGTCTTTATTTGCTTCATCTTCACTGCCTTTTCCAGCCATAATAATGTGAATTAAAGACGCTGGATTACCAAATTCCACCATCCATAGTAAGAATATTTCATCATTATCGAAAGACAAAACGCGTTTATCAACTGGAGTAGTTGAAGAGTAATCCATGTAAATAGGCTTTTTCATTAATTATATTCCTTTGTGATTATTAATTATCATTTCTAAAGTTTTATTACTTAAAAATTCTCTAATTTGCCCACTCACCTCACACCACAATTGATGAGAAATACACTGTATACCAGCATTACAATTAATAAGTCCTTTACAACGACGCAAATCAATGTTCTCGTCAACTGCTTCAATAATTTGCGCTAAATTAATATCTTTTATTGATGCATTAAGCAAATAACCGCCACCAGGCCCACGCACACTTTTTACCAAATTTGCATTACGTAATTTAGTAAATAATTGTTCTAAATAAGATAAAGAAATGTTTTGTCTTTGCGAAATAACACTTAAAGTAATAGGCCCTCCAGAATTATCACTTGCTAAGTCTAGCATTGCTGTTATTGCATACGTTCCTTTTGTACTTATTCTGCATAAAATATTTATTTAAATAAAAAACTTTATACATTAGTATTTTAGTAAGGTAAAAAAAATATGTTTTACTTACTTTCTATTTCTAAATTATTAATACTAATTGTATTATTTTTTCCTTCTTTAATATTTAACTCTTTTGACACTTTGTGTAATTGTGCATCTATGTCTTGTAAGTGTAGCAAAATTGAGTTAATTGCCTTAATTTTAGGATCATCAATATTTACATCTACCGCATAAGAATCAAAACTGTCTGATTGAATTTTGACATTCTTCAGCACGTTAGCAGGTACACCAGTAACAGTTTGTCCATTGCTAACTGACTTAACCACAACAGAATTAGAGCCGACACGCACATTATCGCCTAAAGTAATTGGGCCTAATATTTTAGCGCCTGCGCCAATTACTACATTATTACCCAATGTCGGATGACGTTTTCCTTTCTTCCATGTCGTACCACCTAAGGTAACGCAGTGATAAAGCGTGCAATCATCACCAATCTCAGCAGTTTCGCCAATCACAACTCCCATACCATGATCAATAAAAAATCGACGCCCAATCTTCGCCGCAGGATGAATTTCAACACCTGTTAGCCATCTAGCAATCATTGAAATAAACCGTGCTAACCACTTAAGTTTCAGCACCCATAAATTGTGCGCTAAACGATAAAACAACATAGCTTGCACACCGGAATAAGTAGTTATTACTTCAAAAATATTCCTCGCTGAAGGGTCACGCTCAAAAATACTTCTTATGTCTTCAATAAAATTCATTGAAAAAATTATACCTTCAATTTAAATGTAGGTTAGACAATAGCACGTATATTTGACATTTTTTTTAAATATATTATGTAATAATAATTTTAGGAATTATATATCTAAATCTACAAAATCCATTTTTCAAGTTTTTTTTATCAAGTCGCCATTTTTGATTTTTCTCAAATTTATATGGCTTCTTGTTTTTATATTTAACTTTATCCTTTGGTTTGGATAATAATAGTATCTCTTTTAGTATTTTTTCTAACTGCCTTAAATGACTCATAGTAATCTTAAATTTTAACTTTCTAGAAAAATAGCATTACAATCTATACAAAAAGCCTTAACTCCATATTTGCCACATAATATATTGCCACATAAATTACATGCATATTTATATTTTCTTTTGGCTTTTGCTACAATTTTAATTTCTTTGGATTGATAAGTATTTACAACAACAATCGGTGGTTTATTATAAAGATACAATAATTCTTTTGAGTCCGTCTCTTGCTTGCTATAAGCGGATAAATTACTATCACATTGTTTAACTGCTGGAATTTTATCTATCCATTTTATTGAAAATCCATTTTTTATTAGAATTTTACAAGACTCTTCAAACAGCCTACCACTAACTGGTGTATCCCATATCTTCTGTCCAGTTTTTTTGCTGTTTTTATAAGTCAAACATTTTTGTATTATTTGTAAATTATTATGCCACTTTTGAAACAAAAATAAAGACAATATTCCTTTATTTGTAAAGGGTTGTGAGTGATTTTGTAGATTTAGGTATATAAGTCCCATAATTTTCATACCAGGATAAATTAAGCCATTACCTATTTCAATTAATAATTTTTTAATCAATCTATGCTTTATTTAAGCTATGGAAATAAATTTTACTATTGTTATTCACGATACGCTTGTGTCAGCTATTAGATAAATACAAAAAAATAAGCAGTCAGATATTTTGATTTAATTAGAATCATTAATGTCAATTTTAAGAATATAATTTAATTATCGCTAAATCTTGCTCACTTCATCTAGTATCGGTTTCATTGCACTAAGTAAGTTCTTATATAAATTTGGTACACGCTTTTCCTCACTTAGCAACCACTTTTTAAAATACTCACGTTCGCTCGGCATTTTATAACACGCTGGGCACGAATCTGCTATCACTGGCAAATCAGCAGACTTAGCAAAATCGACTAACTGCCGCTCACGCACATACGCCATCGGGCGAATAATACGTAAATCTTTACTATCATTAATATAATGTGCTTTCATTGTTTGAATCTTACCGTTATGAAACATTGACATTATTAAGCTTTCACACAAATCATCCAAATGCTGCCCCAAAGCCAACACATTATAACCTTTTATGCGCGCTACTTTATACATCAAACCGCGCTTAATACGTGCACAAAATGAACAATAAGAGTCCCCATTCATACTTTTTTTTGCCTGTTCTAAAATAGGAAATACTTCAAAAAAATAAGGTGTATTAAACTTCTTAAAAAAAACCTCTAATGCCTGTGGTTCAAAACCTTCCACTTGTGGGTCAATCGTCACTACACCTAATTTAAACTTCACTGGTGAGGTTGCCTGAAAATGACGCAAAATATAAAATAAACTAAGTGAATCCTTGCCACCTGACACTGCTAATAAAATCTTGTCACCAGTTTTAATCATACTAAAATCAGCGATTGCTCGTCCAACTGGTTTTAACAATAACTTAGGTAACTTTAGATTTATCATTTGTGGAATTTTACAGTCTATCTAACGGCACTCCTGGCTATTACACTAGGCAATAATTTTTATTTTATACTATCGTAATTAGCAATATTGCAATATGGTTTAAAAAATTAAATTATTAAAATGAATATTACTTTAATCATCACAAGTTACTTATTGCTATTTGTACAAGATATAACAATAGCAGGCAAAGTTTATGCAAACATATTGGCTGGTGATCATTTTAGTTTGAGTAGTTCTTTAAAATACTTAAAAAGCTAGCCATATAGGATTGATACTGATATTGTAGAAGTTTCGCTAGCATTCTATCGTAATACAATGTCATTGACAGCTTATAATTTAAAGAGAAAAGTATTAGAATGGTAAAATTTTCAATGAAGGACAAACTATTTAAAAACAGGATGCGTGTTTACTGAGATTATAAATAAATAGCATAAAGATGTATTTATAGAGAGTGCATAACTTATTATTTTCTATGTTGGCAAAAGTAGCATTTTTTCTCTTTTAAAAGAGGTAACGCCTCGTAGTTTAGTCATCAAAAATATAGAAACAATATTGTCATCTAGCAATTACATTCAGTCTACATAAAAAATAAGGAGTAATTATAAGGCTACTCTTTTGCAGAAACTTTCATAGTGTTTAATGCAATTAAACTAATAATGCCAGCAATACTAATATAAAATGTAAAGAACAAGCTATTATGTGTTTCTAACGAAATCCAACTAGCTATTAAAGGAGCAGTGCCGCCAAAAATACCTGCAGTTAAATTATAACTGATTGCAACACCACTAGCACGAATTGATTTTGGTATATTGCTAATTTGCAGTCTTAAAGCACAAGGAAACCCTACACCCATCAATAGCGCAAGTGTTACTTCACCAATTAATATTAATATAGGATCTTGATGAGAAATAAGCCAAAATAAAGGATAGACAAGCACGCTAATTGCGCTAAAAGAAATATTAAGAATACGCTTTGCATTAAACTTATCTCCTAAATATCCTCCTATCAAAATTGCAATTATCAACACAATAAGTGAAATAAGATTAATATCAAGCGCAATCTCTTTTGAGATATTCATTTGCTCCGTTAACCAAGAAATAGTATAGACAAATAAAATATAATATAAAATTGAATTTAATAATTCGAGCCCAATATTTTGTAAAACCAGTGACTTATGTTTATAAAATAAGGTTTTAATTGGTATTTCTTTATTTTCTTTAAGGGTAATTTCTGGCATATGTTCTCTTAACCAAATCCCAACTAAAGAAATAATAATACCAGAGAAAAATGCCGCTCTCCATCCCCAAGAATATACTTGCTCATCGGTTAAAAAGTGATTAATTGATAAACTAACTAATGAGCCTAATAAAAAACCTGATACTGCACCAACCACAACTAAAGCAAGTTTTGAATTTTGATTTTTATGATTAGTTTCCATAACATAAATAGCAGATGAAGTGTATTCTCCGCCTACTGATATACCACCTAAAATACGCAAAATAATAAGTAATATACTTGCCCATACCCCCATTTGCTCATAACTGGGTAGAAGTGAAATAGCAGTAGAAGAAAGTGCCATCAAAATAATTGAATACAATAATGCTTTTTTACGGCTAATTTTATCTCCAATATATCCAAAAATAATAGCGCCCAATGGACGTGCTAAATAACCGGAAGCAAATACAGCAAATGATGCAAACAGTGATAGCGATGGGTTGTCACCAGGAAAAAAAAGATTTCCCATAACCACTGCAAAATAACCATAAATTGCAAAATCATACCATTCTAAAGTATTACCAATAGCGGCCGCTAAAGTGGATTTATTTTGTTGTTTCATAGTGAGACGCCCATTGTTTTCGTTGATTTAAAGTCGCCTTATTCACTTTAGTGTCAAGCATCAAAATGCAATGCGTTTTATCACAAAAAGTGATTATTAATTGTATATCACTTGGCAACTCATCCCTTAAAATATTTATTTTAATACTATCTCCTTCGCCATAAATGCCAAATCTTTTACTTAAGTCTTTAGCAAGTACTTTGTTATCGTTAATACTAATAATTTTATCACCAACATATAGACCTGCTGTTTGAGCGCAAGACGTATCAAAAATATGGGTAATAATTGCATATTCCTGTATTTTATTAATACCTATGCCAAACTTCGATAAATCATCTTTTTTATAGCTAAATTCACAATTTACACCAACATACTTAAAGGCCTCTTTGAGAGGCAATTCCTCCACACCGTATAAATACGCATCAAAAAACTGACTGAAGTCACTTTGTGTCATATGTTTAATAATTTTTTGCACGGTATTATCCTCTAATCCAGAGGCTTGGTAATTGTCCCAAATCAGGCGCAATACATCATCTAATGAATGTTTATTGCTACTACGCCTACGTATTTCAATATCGAGCACAAATGCTAATAACGCACCCTTAGTGTAATAACTAACAATTGCATTTGGTGCATTTTCATCTTGTTGGTAAAATTTTGTCCACGCATCAAAGCTTGACTCTGCTATTGACTGCTTAAAACGTCCACTCCCCTTTTGAACTTTGCTAATAGTTTGTGCAAATAGCGTAAGATATTGTTCAATAGAAAGTATCCCAGCGCGCAATAGTGACAGTTTATCATAGTAAGAAGTAAAGCCTTCAAATATCCATAGTTGCTCAGTATAGTTCTCGCGACTCATATCTATGTTGTGGAAACTGGCAGGTTTAATAGTTTTGATCCACCAAGCATGAAAATACTCATGTGAACAAAGTGCCAAAAAACGCGTATACTCAGGTGTAATGTCTTTTTGTTTTAAAGTCGGTAACTCTTTTCTGGCACAAATCAAACTACTAGATTTTTTATGCTCTAACCCGCCATAATCTTTACTCGTTACTAAGGTTAAAAATAAATAATCATTAAACGGAATATTTCCACCAAAAAAACCAATATGATGCTCGCAAATACGTATTAAATCAGATTTTAGCCTCTCAATATTGGTCGAATGTTCACCAGTAATCGTCATTACATGTGGGGTATTTGCTACATTGAATTTAAAACGTGTGAAGTCAGCCATTTCCACAGGATTGTCAATTAAATCTAAATAATTATTAGCTGTATAAATTTCAACATCTTGTTGCTTGTCTTTTAGTATTAAACTAGTAGCGCACGCCCAATCACCCAGTACCTTGTCTATTGGGTAGCTGATTTGTACTTCGCAAGCATCATTTTCAAAGCCAATAGGCTTTAAAAACACACTACTACCATTAAAGAATGCTCGTTGATTACTTAAATAAGCACAACGTACTGATAAGTCAAAGGCATAGACCTCATATTCTAAAACAATACTTTCGGCACATGGGTGGGTAATCCAGTGATTCTTATCTAACTTTTTAATCCTAACAGGCTTATCATAACTGTATGCCCGAATGCTGACAATATGCTTGGCAAAATCACGAATTAAATAACTGCCTGGAACCCAGTTTGGCAATGAAAAAACTTGCCCTAATGGATTAGGGTTATTCAATGTTATAAATACTTGAAATACATGTGCATTAATGTCTTTAGGTATTATTTGATATTTAATCACAGTAGGTTTTGCATAATTTTTAATGAGCGCTCATAATTATACAAAGTCTATCTTACTAGGTGATCAATTGTAGCCTGAAATTCAAGCACTGACTTTTGATAATTTTTAGCAACTTGTGCATAACGCAGTCTTACGACTTGCTCATTATTTTGCGCATTAATAACAAAACTCGCTTGTCCATTACCATTATTGTAGCGCTGTTTTTCTTCAATAGTGCGTGCTTTAGCTATTTTGATTTGCGCCTGATTAGACTGTAATATTTTCTTCAACAATTGTATTTTTTTCTTTAATGTCTTTGCCTGTATATAAATATTTAACAATTGCTCACGTTTAAATTGCACTGAGCTTTCCAACTCTATATTGGTTTTTTCAATATCACTATCAGCCTTGATACCGCCTATTGGATAAGATAAACTTAATCCTGCCTTCCAAGTTGTGCTTTGATTGCTAAGTGATTTTGAATAATTAACATTTTCTCCAGCGCTACTAATGCCCAAATTTAAATCTAGCTCTGCTTTAGACTCATTTTTAAAACTACGCAATCGGCGTTTTAATATTTTTTGTAATAAATTATTGATTTTTAACACTCTAGAATTCTTTAACAAATACTCCTTTAGTATTATTTCATTGGGGCTATAAGTTTTATACAAATCTATGCTAGATATCACTTTATCTAAATCTAAATCCAGTGTAATAGCAATTTCGTGACGCACAATTACTAAGTCCTGCTGTGCTTGTAACAGTTTTTGATTTGCTGTCTGATAAGCGTCTTGCTGCAATAAAACATCCACCTTTTTAATCACTGAAGCAGCGTATTTTTTCTTTGCTAGCACTAATTCTTTTTCGGCCAATAATAATCTATGCTCATTGATTAACTGTTGTTCTTGCGCATACGCCAAATCAATAAAACGACTTAACTTACCCAAGATAAAGTCTTCTTCTGTTTCTAATCGCTGCAAAGCATTCTGATTAATATAAATTTGCGCTATATCAAAGTTCAAGCGGTCGTTAATACCATCCTTATTACGCAGTAATGGATAAGTATAATCAATTGAAAATTCATTTTTAGTGTTATTAACACCTTTGCTCTTATCTTTCCAAGTATGTTTAATGGTAATATCACTACCTGTGTTGATGTTTTTCTTAGTTGTGGAAATTCCAATAGATGTGGTATCTAAGCGCTCATAAGTAGTAGAAAGAGATGCGTTAGTGGCGTCATTTTCATTTTTATATAAACTTTTAATTGCAACTACCCAATCTTCATTTGCTCTAGTAGCACGTTTTTCAATTAGTTTAATCTTACTAAATAGCATTTGCTGATTGAAAAAAGGATGAGTTGTTCTCAAGCGCTCAACAAAAGTTTGCTTAGTTAACGCCTGGACATTTAGGGCGCTTAATAATATAGTCATTATTAGAATAATCTTCATTTATTCACAGCTTTTTTAATTTCATTAATGATAGAGTATAATTTCTTGCCTGTGGTATCAACTGCCACATCTGCCACATCTTGATAAAATCCTTCTCTAGCTACTAATAAATCACGCAGTGTTTTCTCTCTGTCATCAGACTGCTCTAATAAAGGTCGCGTTCTAGATTTAGCAGTACGCTTAACCAGTTGCCTAACACTAGATAATAAATACACCACAAAACATTCTTTTTTAAGTAAATCACGATTTTCTTTTTTAATAACTATACCACCACCAGTAGCAATCACTATATTAGGGATTTTGCATAAATTATTAAGCATTTGTATTTCACGCTGACGAAACCCATCTTCGCCTTCTATGTCAAAAATATAATCGATTGCCACGCCAGTATGCGCTACTATCTCAAAATCTGTGTCAAAAAAATCACGTTTTAATACACAGGCAAGTCGGCGACCAACTGATGTCTTACCAGAGCCCATTGGGCCAATTAAAACGATATTCTTGGCTGATCTAACCATAAATAAAAATTGTTTAAAAGCAAGATGGCTTTAGATTAACTCGTATTTTAAGCCACAATAAGGACAAACAGCACTTCCCTGCTCATTAAACTGCATATACACTTTAGGGTGCATATTCAACTGCTTAGCATCCTTAAAAGAGCAATATACACCTTCCTTTACTAATCCATTGTTTATATTTGTCATTACGACCATGTACACAATCAAAATATAATGTTTGTAGTTTTTCAGTAATTGGCCCACGCATACCTATACCAATCGTACGATTATCTAACTCACGAATTGGGGTTACTTCTGCTGCTGTACCAGTAAAAAATGCCTCATCAGCACAATACACTTCATCACGGGTAATACGTTTTTCAATTACTTTATAACCTAAGTCAATTGCTAAAGTAGTAAATCGTATCACGGGTAATTTCCAGTCCAACGCTGGAAGTTAAATCAGGAGTATAGAATGTAGTCCATCACGAATAATAAAAACTAATTTCACCCACTGCCTTCTGTGCACAACAAAGCCATCAACATCCTAACAATACAAAGCCTCGTCATAGCCAGCTGTCAGAGGCCACATTGTAATGCTAACAACGAATTAATTAATAAGTTACCATTAGCCTTTTCTTTGGGTCATGTAGTAACTACTTGAACGTGAATGACCTGTTAATAAATCTCGATGTGGTCGAATAAACGTAAATAACCATTCTTCATATTTATTTTCCAACCCATAATACGAGCCCCACACCCTACGCATCTATAATGGTAAATGAACCATTTTAAGGTCCATTAGCAACGCCAAGCCATGCTTTCTTGAGCCATAAAAACACATTGGACGAATATAAGCGCTATCCTAAATTATTCTTAGTCACGGCTTCTTTCTTCTTTGCTATTGGTTGAATTTCAATCGTTTAGAAATAACCAATTCCATCCATATCAGAAATTTTGGCAGCAATTAAAACAATCTATCTGTATGTTCTTCAATGCGAAATACGGCCTGTGCCATTAATCAGTTTGAAATAGGCACGAAATGCTTCAAACACAACCCATCGCCGTAATGCAGTGGTTATGCGTTAAACGACATGAACTTTTAAGCATCCTACGCCCAATCAATCCATTGCCCATCAAACCAAATTAAACCATCACTATCATCAAAAATTTTTCATTTCTTAATACTAATTTTCCCATTTATTCCCAAATAAAATATTTATCACTAAAAATGCAGACTATCTCCTAGTCATCAAGTTCCTAGCACTAAATCTTATTATTTCCCACCTCCAAATTAAAAAAGCACTAATGCAATTGATCGTAACTGCTCAATTCTAAATATTTTTCATTAATCACACAACTGATAATTTTAAATCTCAGAGGTAGCAAACTCAATGTTGAAATAAAATTCACATGTTCACTCGATGCCAATACTTCAAACATCTGTGTGGCAATTCCTGCATAGTCGAACCGCATACCGATAAAAAAACCCACTAAACGATACCTTGAACTACTGCATCATCGCTTTGCACTAACTTGGCATTTCCAAAATCACCACGGGAAACTTTTTCTAAAATATCATTGCGCCATTATTAAAAGTCGTTTTCTATGCCACAGTAAAAGCAAAATTTTGTCAAGCCTTCACGCCTGATACACTTTGCACAATCATAGTCCACTTCATGTTTGCCTCCCAAATAGGTTTTTAAAATTTTATGCGCATACCTGGCTCATCCTGGTACAACCATACACTAAATTTTGCCCATTTTATATGTGCCATTCCCGATATAACTGCTTGATCCATAATTCTTTCCTCACTAGTAATTAATGTTCCTGTTGGATTATCAATCATAGATGATAATACCCTTAAAGGAACTTTGTATTTTGATGCAAACTCAACTGAACGAATCTGTAAAACTTTTGAACCAAGTGATGCCATTTCCAGCATCTCTTCATAACTCACTAACTTCATTTTTCTAGCATTAGGCTCAATGCGAGGATCAGTAGTATAAACCCCGTCAACATCAGTATAAATTTGACATTCATCGGCTTTTAATGCCGCCGCTAAAGCAACCGCTGTGGTGTCTGAACCACCACGCCCTAATGTAGTAATATTGCCATTCTCATCTATACCTTGAAAACCTGCTATTACTACAACTTACCTTCATCAAGACTATGTAATACGCTGATCACAATATGACGTAATGCGCTTGCCTTGCCATATTCATGAGTCTGTGATAATTCTATCTGTCTTGTGATTCAGTATAAGAAATTGCATCACAGAGCCATCTGTTGCAAAACGCCATACAAAGGTAAGATATACTTACCCTCTCATCCTGTAGACTATAGGACGTCCATTCTCTTAAAGATCGGCGTATCTTGAATTTTCTTGTGCTAAGATATACCATACGATTGTGTCTCACCACGCATTGCAGACACGCTAATAACCAACTTGTTACCGCCCAAATCAGCAAAAGCTTATTCTTTTCAGCAACAGCCCTTAAATCTGTTTCTATTGAACCAACTGAAAGTACCCCCATATTTTTGAACAATACGCCATAAATAAATAAATTAAAAAATAATTTATAAATTATACTTTGAGTAAATTATCTTTTCAATAATAAAAAAAGGCTTGCTATAACAAACCTTTTTTATGCTTTGTTGTTAATGCTAACTACTTCTTGCCGAATACATATTTTGGCTTAAAAACATAAACTAATAATGGAATAATAGTTAATGCCAACACCATATCAATAATCAACGCTTCGGATATAAATACACCAAGTGCCCAAGTATTAGCCAGCTGAGTCATTAATAACGGAACGAAACTCGCTATAAGCACAATAATAGACGCAAACACGGCGGCACCTGTAGTTTTTAATGTATTTCTAATAGATTCAATCCATTGACCACCTGTGGCTTTTATTTCTTCTTTGAGTCGGAATATCATGTAAACGCCGTAGTCCACGCCTAGGCCCATAGAAATAGATAGCGACACCAATGTAGCAAAGTGTAAGTTGCCTGACCAGTTTTCAACACTAGTGTAATATGCACCTAATCCGTATTGACCAAATAATGTGATGAGTAGTGTTGAGGTTAAGATAGCAGCAATTAATGGCGACCAAAATATTAACGTCGCAATCACAAAAATAGCCAAAGCAGTGACAAGTGGTGATTTAAGATATTCAACTGCAGCAATATCATGTGTGGCTTCTGTCGCACCTAAAAAACCACCGACTGATACTGTATTAGTATCAGTATCTTCTATTTGTACAATTTTACCACTTTCTGGCATGAGGACAGTATCTCCAGACTTATAACCCCAATCAACTAAATTAAAACCTTTTTTATTTTCATGATCTTTAAAAAACTGCTGAATATCTTTAACTGTTTGATGAGTTTTCACTGGATCCAGTGTATTTACAAAACCCATAATCACACCTTCGTTCCAATCCTTATCTACAAATGAATCTAAATCACCTTGATTGGTATTAGCTTCTAACAAGCCATTAAAACCCGTAACAATCTCATTAGCATCTGGAACCCAAGCTTTATCTTTAGTGTCACCATACACATCCATATTATTAGCTATAAACTCTGTATTCGGTATATGGAAGTATTTAAGATTTGGCTCTTGTCCTTCAGGTGTCATCATTAACATATTGATAATTTTCATAAACTGAATATACGAACCAGTAAAGCCAATATTTGGATGTGCTCTCATCCAATCTTCGGTTTTCTCAATTGCTGTTTGTACTTCAGCATTATTAAATGCACCTTGTGGCGCATCCTCATCTTCATTCCAACACTTAACATTTTTAATTTGTAAATCATTATAGGTACAAACTGGTAGCATCGGGAAGTACTTAGCCTTACCCTTGATCGGAATATTCACTGATATTACTCCTGGCATTACCTCGCCTAAACGGCGCAAATCAACATTCGCATCAGATTCATATTTAAATGCCGCACGAGAATAATTAATACCTATCTCTAACCCTGGCATTAAGGTTTTATCTGTTGGCATAAAAATTTTTGTTTGTTCGCACTCCAGGTCAATAATGCTGCCACTAATGCAATTGGAATAATCTTTAACTTTGTGGTAACTACATTAGTTAAACTATTTGCCATTACAGTCTCAAACTTAGAATTTTGGCATAAATATTTTTCTTTGTCTTTAACCAAATCTTTTGAACAAAAAGTTGCCATCAAAATTGGTGCTATCGTAGTGGTGGTAAATAAAATAGTCATCATACCAAACATGCCAAAATACGCATACGCCTTGTAAAATGATATATCTACAAATGACAAAGTAAAAAAACCAACCATATCTGTAATAATAGCCAATGTTGCTGGCACAATAGTAGTCGTAATAGCATTCTGTGCCGCATGAATAGGAGTCATCTCTTTAATATGTAATTCATTTAAATAACGCCTAACAACTTGAACCGCATGTCCTGTACCAATTGCCAATAATAACATATTGGCGACGTTAATACCATCATAGTGGTTAATAGAATATTGGCTCAAAACCCAGTTAATCCTAAACAATAAAAGGATAGTTTGAAAGAAAACACACCAATCAGCGGAAATACTGCGCCAACGCCCATCCATTGTTTGAGTTTCCATAAAAACATCGGAGGCCGCTACAATCAAAAATGAAAATTAGAAATAGCCACCATTTCAGCACTAATTTCATATTAGCTATGAATGCTAAAAAAAATAAAAAATTGGCCTCTGCCTGCAATAAAACGCACTTCTACTCTATCGCCATGCTTTGGTCTTTAATATCATTAAACTATCTCAACCACAGATGAAACCCAAGGTAAGATAATCAGATTTAAACTGTTTAATCAGCATAATCACCAATGATAACAAAAAAACCTTTTCGCTTTACAACGCCTAGAAATCATCATAACCATTTACCCCTTGTGCAAACACACACCTACGAACCATCTTTTATCTTGCTTAAAAGCATTTAACATCGGTCGCAAGTACTGGGTTTGTCCTCAATACCCTTTTTTTAAATGTGCCAGGTTTGTTTTTGATAGCTTTAGCTTTATTATTACTAATACCTTGCACAGGAATTACAAACGCCTCATAAATTTCAACACGGACACCATCTGTATTGGTACCCATATTTAATCTTTTAGCAATCAGCAAAGGACCAAAAATTTTTTGGCCACGTGCATGTTTAAAGTGTAACCAAGTCATTAAGTGCTTTTACGTGCATGTTTAAGTGTAACCATCATGTCTTTATGTGCTTTTTGTACCATATTAAAAAACCAACGGCTGATACAAAATCATTTGAAATTTCCCAAGAGACCGCCTGCTTTTTTCACAGATTTTTTTGAGTTATATTTCATAGCGTCAGACTCATCAATTCTCAATCCTGTTTTTAGATCAAAACGTACAATCTTATCAGCATCAGCATAAGGACTATCGCCGCCCAACCAAACCACACAATTTTTTAGGAATAAAACCCATTACCATAATATTACCAAAACCAAATTTTTGCTCTCCATAAGCATTAGTTGCCACATAGCGATTAGATTCTGGCAACAAGGTATCAGGATCATTACGAATATCTAAATCTTTAATAAAGAAAACTGATAACAACGTAAAGATCGCCATTATTACCAATAACAACTTACGATTATCGACAGCAAATTTAGCGTATTTTTGTGCAAAATTATTCATAATTTTTATTTGGATTCATTGTATTAATTCATTCTTTTTATTAAGTTATTTGTATGCATAAAAAAAAGGCCCACTTTAAGCGGGCCTTAAATCATTAAATATTAAAATAAATATTTAATACCAGTTTGAACATTAGACGAATTTTTCAACTGTCCAAACTGCGTACTTTCATCACCCCAATATTTATTGTATTCAATCGTTACCTACACCTGCTATATCATTAAAAAAAGAAAACTCAGCATCTATCGATTCCACTTACGGTCGCCATTTTTCACTTCAAACATAAAGATTATTCCATCTATGTTCACCCAGATAATCCAAATGGCTTGAAAATGATTAAAGAATAGAATTCTTTATTCTTTTCAGATTTATGAAAACCATTAGATAGGCTCATAGTTGAATAATCTGCGGTGTATCCACTGCCATCATCTACATAATCTAAGTTTCTATCTTGAATAAACTGAGCCGAAATCAGCATATTTTTCAACAAGGTAATATCAGCGCCCAACACATACTTAAATCTATCGGCTTTTCTCATTTGCAATGAACCTACTAAATCACCAATTGCTAATTTATCTAAAGCCATTATCGGTGAGTAACCATCCTTAGTATAAAGTGTTTCGCCACGAAAAACTATTGGACCTAGTATTTTGGTTTCAATTGCTGCATCAAATGAACCGCCTAACTGCTTAACTCGTTTAACTTCTTGTAAGAACTGCAAAGTTGCCGCTCCAGAGCCACCAGAACCACCATAAAGGCCATTGGTATCAGTGGCAATAAATGTATCTTTAGCAGGATTTACAAGTGTTGGATCGTAAACTTGTAAACTTGTATTTTTATTTGCACTTACTACTTTATGAGTAGATAGTTCTTGACCTTTGTCTCCCTTCCAAGATAAATTAACAATTGGGTTTTTATCATAATTATATGAGGCATTTATTGAGTAATTTAGACCGCCTTGTGTTGAACCATTAAACCTTGTAGCAACGTCCAAATCAGTATCTTTTGGCATGTTATAGGCATACTGAGATTTAGCATTAACAAAAGTATCGAAAGTTCTAAAGGTAGTTTTATCCATGTATTCAAATGCAGAATTTTTCTTTTTATAATCAGTAGACTCTGAATTCGTTGCGTAATCCGCAAGCTTTGTATTATACAACGTGCCAAATCCATATTTCAACATATGCGAACCTTTTAAATATTTTGCTTCTGCGCCATCCAAACCTAATGCGTCCCGAACAGCCGCAGCAGAACCCATTCTACTTACTAAACCATTCCATACATTATTAACAGCTGATTGAAAGCCAGAAGACAATGCCCCGCCCATAAATCCAGCCATTTGTTCCATCGTTGAACTTACAAACGATGTGCCTGATGCGTCACCTTCATTTCCAACAATAAAATTTTCCATGCCTGAACTCCCTAAAGCACCTTTGCCACCAAATGCGTAAGCAAACTGCCCTGCTACAGAACCTAAATCAGGCACAATATTTAAAAAACCATTTCGCTCACCTGTGATAGTATCAGGCCCTTTCATCGTAAAGCTATGCCCTGTATCGACGCCATTATTTAATGTTTCGTCGAATAATCCACCTGTTGCTCCCATTGATTCATCGTTTCCTCTTACATTTGTATTAATATCACGATTAATTCCTGCAAAAATATTTTCTTTGGGCTGAGAAACTATAATTTGAATATTGCCACCATTTTCTAAGTCTTTTTCAGCAGTTGATCATCCCAGGTGGTAATTCGAGGAATTCTTCCATTTTGATTTTGGTACCCATTTTCTGAATAATCAGTCGGATTAATTAAAATTCCAAAAAGCTTAATGCCGTCATGATGTACACCCAAACTACTTGCTGCTTCACCCTAATTATTACGCACCGAACCAATCGCTCCCATATTCGCTATCTATTTATACGCTTTCACGTAATGGATCACGGCTGCGTATTTAAGACTTAACAGAAACTATTAACCATCTATTGCCGTTACCTATCATAAATAATTCATTTGTACCTCAATATGAAAAAGTTAGAAATCCACTAACATCACCATCAAAAAATTATCCTGTGATTTCATTTCTGATTTAGATGAATCGCCAGCAAAGAAAAGATGTGATGGAGTATCTTTGTTTGTTTGACCGCCTTTTGATTAAGATAGAAAAGGCACCCGATTAGGCGTAGGTTGGACGTGTCCAAGAAAATCACCAATTAGTTAGAATCGATGAATTTAGTATTAAAAAACTGCACCTTCGTAGGTCAACTTACAGTATTACTTCGGTCTTAGCCATTCACAATGAGTTTGTAAATAAGTACTTACTAAAAACAAAACAATCGTTAATATTTTTTTTATAATTTTTCATTTTTTTTCCTATTTTAAATATGTTAATCACTTTAATCTTTTGCGGTATTCTGCGTTAATGTTTTGGTTTGACCAACAAATTCTTTTTCTTTTTTTTGTATTAATTGGTTTACCTTAACTTTGAGTTACGCTTGATGGAATAAATTGTCTAAAGTCTTCATGACCTGTTGAATGGGGTTATGCCTCCATAACCAATAACTTGCACTCGAGGGATCACTAAGGCCCGGACCCGATGGTGTCCAGCTTTCTGTCAATTCATTTTTAACCTTACTACCATCTGTTTAAAATACTCAGTGCGATAATCGGCAAAACTTATTTAATATCAATAATAAAACTGATACGGGATTAAGTCATACCACCAATCAGTTACTTTTTAGCAATTGATTTAAGTTTATAAACTTGTTTGCCTTTAACTGAACAGTCGGCCTTAATATCAGTATTTTGCGTGTATTTATTACGTTTAACATTTTGCATAATATTCAAACAACTTGACATAGTCGTTCTACCCAAGAGTTTATGAGTTTCATGCTTTGGCTTACGCAAGGTTACATCGCCAAAAGTAAAATCTGAACCACCCCATGCATCATCACGTGCAGGCTGGGCAAAACGACGCCACTTTTACGAATTAGCTGGAATAATAAAATCTCATAAGATTGTGATTTATTATGGTCCACAAAATCAGTAAATCAGCAAGCCTGCTTTATTCTTAATGCTTTGCCATGAGGCGAAATATTGCCAAATACCTGCGGCCCAGTTGACACTAGATCTTTTTTTGGGATTATTGGTTAAGAAATAACGCTTAATGTGATTGTTAACCGGATTTGGAATCTTTAGGCCTAAAGAATAAACTCCAGTAAATATCTTTGTCCATATTTTCTACCAATGCCACCAATTAATTACAAATGAGTAGAAATTGATTTAACAAAAAATAAGTTTGCGCAATAATATCATTTGGCTGAAAATCCAGCCCAGATGGATAAGCTAGTTCTTTTGATACTGATGCCCCCACCCCCAAAATAACCTGTTTTGTTGTTAATAGCACAACTAATAAACAAGCAAATGTTGCTTCATATATTACCCTCCTTATCTTAATTAAAAAAAATTTTTGCTAATTATATATCTTTTTTTAGGAAGCAATTGTCCAGATGAATTAATATATTAATTATAAATGCAATAAAATCTAATCTAATCTAATTCTAATCTAATCTAATCTAATCTAATCTAATCTAATCTAATCTCAATCTAATCTAATCTAAATCTTAATTCTAATCTACTATACCATCTACACTACTCCTACTCTACTCTTACTCTAACTCTACTCTAACACTACAAAAAAATTTTTCACAAAAGGAGTGGATGTTATTTAAATTTAAATTTAAGCCATTAAATGTTATAAAAAAAAAAATAAGCTACAATTAAATGTTTACAAGAGCCTTTAGAATGGATCTTTATTTTTTTAATAGTTATAAAGGTAATAAAATGAAAGAAATTTTTATACATTAATGAATCATTTCTAAAACACATGGAAAGGACCTGTAAAAGTTAGCAATAAATTAAAATTGAGTAAATTAAAATTAATCAATTTTATGAAGAAATGCTCTAGATTTAAAGATATAATTTTTTTAAATTAGATTTTTTTTTATTTTTTTTATTAACTGAGTAAATCATATCATATCATAAATGCTAATTTCAAAAAAAAACTTTACGAAATCCAATTAACTCCAAAACATGGCTATAATTAATTACTAGCTCTTACGCTAAATCTTAACCATCAGAATGCAAAAGGCCAACAATAAATATCAATTGAAGGCTTTTATTAAGAACTTTTAAATAGATTTGGTATTTATTAATTCCTAAATTAAATTAAATGTTAAAAATAAAAAAATCTTTTCGTACCTCACAAAGTAAATCAATAAGAAAAACTATTAATATAAAAATAATATTATTAAGTACGTGCATAAAATGAATAAAGTAATTAAAGCAATACTGCTTGTTTTGCTTACTGGATTTATTTTACCTAAGTCAAGCACAGGCCAACTAATCACGTTTATTCATTCAATAGAATTTATTTTAGATAGCAACTGATAATAGACTCGAATATTAGTAAAAATGCCAATCATTCAACCATTAAATTAGCGTGCACAAAGTTGCTTGTCAAATTTAAGCAACGTAAAAGCCGCACCACCAATAAAAAACCATAACAAAATAATCAGTAGCGATATGAAATATCAATCTATTTACTTTACTTTATTATTTTTTTAATTGCCACATTCTCTTATGTGGTTACGATTGATGTTTGGCTCAATATGCGACCAGGGTAAAAATCCGGAGCTTAATTCATCTTAACAAAGTACCAAGGCGAGTTGGTGGAAAAAATAACCAACCTAAAACAACACCAAATAAAAGCCGCCGAATTATACTATAAGCTAAATTAAAAATTAACCACTTAGAGATACTATCTTCTCAACATTAAGTATTATTGGCTTGGATCAATTAGGTGGGTGATTAGATTACTTAGATAATAATTTATTTGGCGCTCTTTAATTTAAAGATAACACTCTGGTTATTGGTGTTGGTTTTATTATTAGTTTAATGGTAATTAGCATACTTGAGTTGAATTTTACCCATTTGAGTTTATACCTCGCAACTTTTGTTTTAGAAAGTAAAAATTTGGCTTTAATAAAACGACAATAGCTACATTTCTTAGTGAAATATTTAAAAGCTTTAAAAGCTTTTAAATTAGAAATTTTAGTTAATTGGCAGGTACCAATTATTATATGTTCATTTTAATATCTAAATGAATGCCTATAGGTACATACTGGTGGCTATAATGTTTTGGTTAGTGATCACCAGGTTTTTCCGTTTATTAATGCAGTGGGTTATATCCCTACTTTTTATCGCACCACTATTTTAACAAATTCAAGCCCTTAAAAAAATCAGAAAAGCCTCAAAACTAAGAAATTGATAAGCATGTTAGAACGCAACCAGCGAATTTAAAAGGGTATTGGTATTTTTGCGTAATGGATGGCTCCGAAGCGTTTCATCCGCACAGGCAATGCTTACTTTACCGCATCGGCACAAAAACAAACCTATTGTGGTTTTTTGACACCTTGCTTAAAGACATGAAAAATAAGGGAAAATTGAAGCTATATTACTAGCACAAATGAATTAGGGCATATTTTCATCATAAAACATATTTCGTAAAACAAATAATTAATTTCATTTTTAAACCTCTTTAATCGGTTTAAGCTCTATTGGGTTAGCTAATCAATCAGCCTTGGTTCTTCTATGGCTTAGGGTTATTAAAGTGAGAGAAGCAACCATACCGCCTTAGTATTGTTTTTTTGGGGCTTAATAATACCCGATGTTTAGTTTTGTTATTAAGCCCAATCAGCAATGCCTCAATCGCGTAAACACGAATTTGAAAGAACCGATGCTTATCTTTTGCCATAAAACACTAATGCCAAATAATGTTTGGTATCAAGTTTAATTTAAACTTAAAAAGATTTCGCCGGATAATGCGTAAACAGCATGACTTCCAGATAGGACTCTATACTCAGCAATTTCATGATTCACCAACCCTTAGTGCATATATTCGTATATTAACCACTTAAAAGAAAAAAGGCGATACAATGGGAAAAAAATAAGTTAATTAATTAATTCGCACTATTATTTCCACCCAGCAGTATTTTTGCTAATGATGGCCAAAGTAACTTGGCATACTGAATTTCTGTTGCAGTACTTGTCGCATATAATGACACACAGATAATACTTTTTATTACACGTAAATAAAAATAGAAAAATAGATACATTTTATCAAAACTCAATGCACAAGTCAGCAGATGCGTGCATACTTTTAGTATTAGCTGGTTTCCTGATGAGGAAAAATCTGTAGTAGAATACCTATAATAAACGATATTCTACAAACTTAAAAAATAACATCTTGTCTCTGACTCGTCGACAAAAATGGAACATTCAAAAAATTCAAACTGAGGGCATTAAAAGAGTCAACAAGGTAGCAGATGATGCTCAAGATTTAGGTCATGATGCCATAGCACAAATAGGTTTAGTGATTACTCGCTATGGCCAACATCTATTAGTAGAAGATAAATCAGGTAACTTTATACAATGCACTGCCAGACGCAATATTGATTTATCAGTTGCTGGGGATAAAGTGATAAAGTTATTTTTCAAACAACTAATAACGATGAAGGCGTTGTCACTGCATTGCTTGAACGCGATAATATCTTAAAGCGATCAAATAAATTAATTGCCACTAATATTAATAAACTATGCTTGGTAGTAGCAATAGAGCCACATTATCAATTTGGTTTAATTGACCGCTATCTAATAATTGCGGAAAACAATAATCTTCCAATTCAGATTATTGTCAATAAAATTGAGTTAAGTGACAATATTAATCAAGTCAAAAGTGACTTTTTTATGTATGAAACTATCGGATATCAAGTGAGTTACTTAAGTGTGAAAGCACAAAAAGGTATTAACACGCTAAGAGCCAAACTCAACGACAAAAAGCATATTTTCTTAGGTCAATCAGGTGTAGGAAAGTCTTCTTTAATTAATGAGCTTATTCCTGAGTTAAACTTACATATAAATGAAATATCGACCAAAAGCAAACTAGGAAAACACACCACAACCAACACTACACTCTATCACATCCCTTCAGGTGGTGATTTAATTGACTCTCCTGGGGTGCGTGAGTTTCACTTGGCAATCTGAGTAACAAGGAGATTCTCAATGGTTTTAAAGAATTTAAACCATTTATCAATCAATGTAAATTCAGAAACTGCGCACATATCAACGAGCCTGTCTGTGGTATTAAAAATGCACTGAAAACTGGCGATATTCACCTAAAACGATATCAGAGTTATTTAAATTTAATTAATTAGTCTGATTGTAAATATTTTTTTTATTTCTTGAAGAGATAATTATATTTTGCTAGTAAAAAAAAGAAAAAGAAGGTACATGCAAAGATGATACTAAAGCTTTAGTTAGTAAAATTAAAGATACATTAAAAATAGTTGAAGAAATTTTATGCTGTACTAATGTTAATAATGTTGTGGCAATTGATCTATCTCACCTGCCTTCTATGATTACCTCATTTCTTGACCTATCTAAAAAAAAACTTACGTATATGAATTGTATGACTGACGTAATAAGGCTAAGTAATGAATGCAAAGGTCTTATATTTACTAAAAAATAGTTTCTGCTTTCTTAGAAGATATTCTTGAATATCATAGTATAAAATGTTTACAAACTATAGATATATATGTAAATAAATTATATAAATTATATAACTGTTAGTTACTATACTAACAGTTATAGACTGTAACTCTGAAGTTAAAAAACATAAACATAGAGCGTCAAGTGACATAAATTTTAATTAACTTTTTTGCTAACTTAGAAAAAAATTTCATTGTTATGTTAAGAAGTAAAAATTAATAAAATATTTTCATAATATAATTCGTAATTTGTTGTCTCAATTTTATTTTGTCTGTTTTTTAAAAAAAATTCCAAAATTTACTATACTTTAAAAAAGTATATATCTAAATCTACAAAACCCGCCTAATGTCCAATTTAAAACCAAACCCTGCTATTTAATTGTCATTTCTATTTCTGATTTTTCTCAAGCCATTATTTGTGAAATTTCTTATTATTTGTATTATTTAGCCTTATCTTTGGGTTGAGCAATAAAAACCTTCTTTAAAGTTTATTTCTATTTTAAATAAGGTAATGGTTTCATGTAATTTTCTATATCCTAATCGAGCTTTTTTATTTATTTCGTTGGCAATTTCAATTATATAAATATTTAAATGATGATTGTTAGTGCTGGATTTGCCAAAAAATAACAAAAAGGGGGATATGTAACAGTGGTTAGAATACAAGCTAGTAAAAAATAAATTAACTAATCTGTTAATTTTTGTGGGATATTTCTATCTAAAGATACGCGTAAAAATTAAAGATTTATACCATCTGTGATATTGGATGCTATGATATTAATATATTAACAAGATAGCTTTAAAAAAGATTTAGTTATACTTAATTAATAATCTATTCTGAGATTTTAAAAATCCCCATTTCTAAACTTTTTAAATTTTTAAAAAAGCTGATTTTTTGACTATATCGGTACAAAAATAATCAAGGTCTTTTACTAATAAATTGGCCCATCGAGCATCATCAAAGCGTTATTTATCTGCTGCTATTTAACAAAGCTACTAAAATCAGATGAGAGTTAAATACCAAATCATCCACTCCACTAACATTCCTAGATTCAAAATACCCCAAAATACTGAGGTTTTACTTATTTTAAAAATGATCAGATTAAATCACTACTTGATGCGTTAAAAATACGCAGTATTTTATTAGCCTTATTTTGTACTCAATGGATCAAAGTGCAAACTACTCGCCAATAAACAGATAAAACTCAATAATTTGCCTAACTAACAGCTAATAAATCAAAAATTAGCAGATATAATTAAAAGAAAATAAATCAATTAAATCCAATTGATTTTTAACAACGTAGGATTTTTGTAATTTTTTCTAAAAAAAAAAGTAAAAAAGTTATCTAAATTAGATAACTTTTTTGTTTATATGGTGGGTCGTGAGCGATTTGAACGCTCGACCAGCGGATTAAAAGTCCGATGCTCTACCAACTGAGCTAACGACCCCAAAAAAAAATTAAAATTATACAATAAAGCAAATTCTAAATTAATTTTTATTTAACACCTTCTCTAAGTGTTTTCCTGGCTTAAAAAAATGGCATCAACATTTCACCAACTTGATCTTTCCTATTTTTAGGATTTATACCTAAGCGTGCTTTTTTGTACTTTCTGTAAAACTGCATACCTCTAATTTCCACACTCACCAAATAAATACCATTTTTAATGCTGATAACATAAGTATTTAACACATATCTTTACTTCTGCGATTTTTTAGGTATGTAGATCCTTTCTGATAATTCAAAAATCAGATCAGTTTTTTTCATTAGTCCTAAATTAAAAAATATTATATGAGTAAAGCTAAAGAGATTAATGCTTAATCTTTAGCTTCTTAATATGTCGCCTGAAAGAGCGCCTTCTAACCGCATCAAGAAGATCTTTATTCTAGCCTTCCATTTGCTTCTCTTTTCTTCAACTGAATTTTTCATTTTAATACTAACAAAATAAGTTACGGAGTTTTTTTATCAATATTAATAATTGCCACTTCAACTTTGTCAGCAACTTTAAGAATAACACTTGCAGCGTCACACGCTCTTCTGAGATCCTCACCGCCTTCAAATAACCATAATGCCTTCTGCTAATGTGATAACCGCACCTCTTGCGTCTACTTCAGAAACTACACCTTTAACAATATTGCCTTTTTTATTTAGCAAAGCATAAGACATAAAATCATCTTCATCCAATTGCTTAATACCTAAAGAAATACGCTCTTTCTCAGCATCAATATTTAAAATAATAGCTTCAAATTCTTGTCCTTTAGAATAGTTAGAAACCAACTCGTCTACAGATATTTTCTCCCAAGAAATATCTGTTAAGTGAATTAAGCCATCAATACCTCCTGGAAGTCCAACAAATAGACCGAAATCTGTAATTGATTTAACATTAATACCAATCTTATCGCCTTTATTGTGTGTTGCTTCAAATGCTTCCCAAGGGTTTTCTTGTGCTTGCTTCATTGATAATGAAATACGATGCTTAGACTCTTGAACATCCAACCAACACACAACTTCTTGCCTAATTTAACAAGTTTAGATGGACGAACATTAGCATTTGTCCAGTCCATTTCTGAAACATGCACCAAGCCCTCAACGCCTTCTTCAATGCGCACAAATGCACCATAATCTGTTAGATTAGAAACTACACCTAAAACTTTCTTGCCTAATGGTCAAACGCTCAGAGATGTTTATCCCAAGGGCATTAATGTTAATTGCTTAAGTCCCTAGTTGATACCCACGCATTCTCTCTTTATTAACACAAATTTAATATTCCCTTAACTTTAATTTGTTTTAATCCGGCCAATGGCCCAGCTTCACAGATGGGCTTGGGTAATACTTTGGAGCCAATGAAATATCGGTTAATGTGTAATAAGCCGTCAAATTTGCCACCAAGATCAATAAATGCACCACAAAATCTGCAAGATTCATTAACCACGAACCACGCCTTCGACTTCCACGCCTGCATTCAAGTGTGTTTAGTAAAATTTTCTCTAATCTGCAAGAAATTGCCTCTTGCATAACTTGGCTTTTCTAGAAAATAAACCAATGTTATTTCTAACTTCGTCCATCATTAATCAACAATTTGCCTCAATTTACTTGACCCCCCCGATTAACGAGCGACAAAGTCTTTAACTGGATGCAATATCAACCAATGAGCCCAGGTAAGAATGCCCTTAACAATACCGATAAAATCAACCGTTAATCCCCCGAATTTAACAGAGCCAGTACAAAATACCCCGGAAAATTACCACTTCTTATCATTTAGCATTGCGTATTGCATTTCAAGTGCTTTGGCCATAAAATTTTAATGCGTTATTTGGCTTTTTTCACGAGATAAATAAAGTAATGACCTAAGGCCGTCATTCAACAGACACTAAAGCGACTTCTACCAACATCACCTTCTAACTATTTTCTAATTCACCTTTAATATCTTTAAATTGCTCTAGGGGTATAAAAGCTTCTGATTTTAAACCAACACTGATAACCGCTTTTTCACGATTGATGCTAACTACAGTGCCCATTAATAATGGATCCTATTTGGGTTTATTTGGAATTTTGTTTCTTTACTACGCTAATTTTCAAATAGCTCTGCGAATGATTCAGACATGTTTATTTTTTAGATAATGACCGCTAAATAATCCAACCAACCAACCGGTTAAAAAGTTGGAATTTAATTTTATCGAGTTTAGATTTATTTATAAAAATATTGATCCGAATCATATTTTAATTAAATCGCTCAACCTGAGCGAACAACCTCATCATCGATAACCATTAGTGGGTATCAATGATAAAAGCATCTTTATCTGGCTTTAGTGGCGAGTTCTTGCGAGAAAAAATCTCGCCTCACAGTCACTTGCCATCACATCCTGCCAATTATTTTGCGAAAATTATACCCTTGGTGCCTTGCGCTTGCAAATTGTTTTAAGCGTCCTTTGGTGCGCCGCTCCCTCATTACGATTTGCAGTTAAAAATACTTTAGAATGGTGCCTTTGGGAAATACTACTGGTTGCCCATATCACGCCCGGTCTGCAACCAGCCCTGGCCTTGCTTGCAAAGTTTTTGTTGACGCTTTAATAATGCGCTACGAACCACGCCGATAGAAGCAATTTTAGATGCCATCTCACCCGTATACTCAGTGCGCAAAATTTTAGAAATATCTCTACCATCTAAGAATACATTGACCAATTCACTATCTATTTTAGATTTAAATGTTAAGTCAAGTGTTTGTGCAATTTCTACTAAGATGTATTCATCAGCAATATCCACACCTCTAGCATCAACCGCCAAGGCAAAAGCACGATAAATTGCACCAGAATCTAGCAAATGCCATCCTAATTTTTGAGCCATCATACGTGCAACAGTTCCTTTACCTACGCCACTTGTGCCATCAATTGTTAAAACATTATTCATTATCAATGTTTTTTAAATTCCGACACCCTAATTCTACCATTGACCATTTTTGAAAAAAAAACCATTTTTTGATTTTCGGTTTATTTGATTTTTTCCATTTTTTGCCAAAATGCTTCATGTAAATTAAATTCAGCACTAATAGCTGTACCCATTAATAAAATTAATAAATCAGCTGATTCTTCGGCTAAATCTTGTTTGGACTTGCCTTTGGTTACACAAGATGATATCTCACCCAACTCTTCTACCATCAATGCCACACGATAAACCAAATCCTCGCCGCCATTGTTCTTAAAATCATGCTTATCATGAAAGGCTTGAATCACCTCCAGCATTGACTGATATGAGTCTTGATTCGTTATTTTTAACATATATCTAGCGTCCATTCATGTTTAGGGTCTCAGGGATAAATGTTACTCCATTTCCTCTTACTGATGCACTAAACAAGCTACCCACCAAATACTTTTGCTCTACTTAAATATTAAGGGCTTCTATATCCAGTATTTTTAATAGCTTCCCATTTTAATTCTTTCACATAATCTTTAGTAAAAATTCCCATTATTTACTCTCTAATTTCATATGTGGAAATAATAACACATCACGAATAGAAGCTGAATCAGTAAACAACATTACTAAGCGATCAATACCGATACCCTCACCTGCAGTTGGTGGCATGCCGTATTCTAGTGCACGGATATAATCAGCATCATACAATGCATTGCATTCAATCATCGCACCTGCCCATCTTTCTTTCTTAGTAACTTGTTTTTTGAAAGCGCTGTTGCTTGATCTTTCAGCCATTCAGTTTAAACTCAAGAACAAAAACCGTTGGCGATATTTCACGACCACCAACGATAAATAATTCAAATTATCATCAGTAAATAATAAATGGATTGTCAATCGTTACGACGTGCTGAGGAGGTGATTATTCAGTTGGGGTACTCGGTAATAAAAGGTCGGTTGTATTAAATTTTTTTCAACATACTGTAGCTTCAAAAAATTTGAATTTTGAATTTTAATTTTACCTAAACCCCAACTATCTTACTTTAACTTTTGATTGCCCTAATATTTTTGGCAGTAATTGTTAGCATTATCTTCGTTTAAAATCATCTGTAACCAAAGATCAGAATTTGTATTGCAAAAGTTGAACCTCGAAACCACAACAGACTCGATTACAAATGCTTTATTAAAAATTGAACTCATCGCCCTGATATTATTTAATTCAAAGTACTGCCACAAAATAAATTTTCAGTTGCAATACCTCTAAATAACCTCTTCAGTTGAAAATTACCATTTATCGTGATGATAAGTTGCAATATGCTTGATAAAATTCATTCAATTCATGGTTGAATTCTGGGATTTATGGCGTTTAGGTGGACAAAGCCTTTCGTTTTCTAAAAATTACGGTTTATTTCATAAATACTTGTCCATACCACAACAATAAATCAAACATTAAGATAAAGTTCTTGGGGAGGGGATACGCGAAGGAAACATTTTGAATATTAGTTGCAATTGTGAGTTGTGTCTCAAAACGGTTTGGCGTTGCGCCACCAGGGAATTAATTTTGTAAACATCGGTGTTTTAATCTTTCCATAAAACAAACATTTTTATTTTTCCAAAAGAAATTAGGTTATAACTAATAATTTTAGAGCGTCTTTTAAAGGTGTTGCGAGATTCTTGATTCATGATTAAATCAACATATCGCTGACGATAACAAGTCTCTTGATCGCTCAATCCATGGAATTTTTCAGGCAATGGGCGTAGAGATTTAGTCAGTAATTTTATCTCACTAACGCGCACCGACAACTCGCCAACTTTAGTTTTAAATAGTGTACCTTTAGTGCCTATAATATCACCAATATCCCCATTTTTTAAAACTTGCTATTATTTAAAATTAAAAAATTTTTCAGGGCAATTCATCACGTGTACACGAATAAAAACTGACTCTGAGCACTATTATCTTGCAATATGTATCAAAAACTAGCTTTGCCCATCCACACGCTTTAAGCATAATGCGCACCCTGCTTTAAAATTGGAAACTTGGATTGCTTTTTTCATCTAAATTATTCTTTAGAAAATTAACGGCATAAATCGATCGCCAAAATATCTTTTGGCAAAATCTTTTGGTTGAAAATCATTAATAAATGGATTGCCTGTTTCTTTCTTCCTTAATTGACCTAATTTTGAATCTTCCTTTCTGCCTATTAATTTTATTGTCTTCCCTTCTTGGATTATTCATAGTATTTTGATAAATATGTTAGTTCATTATTACTCCTTGGGTTTTTAAATCTTGCTGTGCTAATGTTTTTGCCTTTCTTAAATCCTGTTCAGCTTGAGTGTGTTTTCCCATACGCTTGAGCAAAGTTCCAAGATTATAATAGGCTTGATAAAAAATTTGCGTCTAATTCAATAGATTTTTGACAAAATCTTTATATGCTAAAATATCTTACTCAACTTTAGTTAAGCATTGCCACGATTATAAACAGCAGCAATGTAATTATCATCTAATTTAAGCGCTTGAGAATATATTTCAATCGCCTCAGTTGGCTTTTCCAATCTATCGTAACAATTACCTAAATTATTAAGTATGCCACAATCTTTATCATTTAATACCAAGGCACTCTCAAAATGTGCAATCGCTGCATTAAAATCTTCTTCTTTTTGTGCTATATGCGCTAAACAAAAATATGCCTCACTACTATTTGGATTAACCTTAATGGCATTTAAAATATTCTCAATCGCTAAATCATCATTGCCTTGCAAATGATGTAAATTACCCAAATTTAGGTATGTATTGGCCCTCAAGTCTTTATTCGTAGCCTGATGATTAATTAATGCATTCCATGCCTGAATTTCCAAAGATATATTGCCATTTTTCTTGTGTTTATAGGCTGTTATTATTAAATCACTAAGTTCAATTTCCACTCTCATGAAAGTGCTATGATTAATTTTTTATTATTTTTACCCGAGCGATGCTTATGCAAAAATAATCTCTGATACTTGCCCAGTGCTAAGTTGCCATCAGTCACGTAAATGGTCTTTGGATATCCTCTTGTATACAGCGAATATTCCCAGACATATCGAAATAACCTTCATTGTTATGACGATAATATAGGTCAGAATCTGCGACACTAGCTTGAAAATAATCTTTAATATCTAAAAGTAAGCTTTGGTATTCGTTAGCAATAATCATCAGCGATGACGAAGTGTATGGAAAATATATGGTGCAGTTGTGTATAATTTTGATTAGCAATCATCTTACTTAACTGTTGGGTAATCTCAACTACACCACTGACATTAATAGTAACTATTAACTCTTTCATTTAAGTAAATTCTTAGCTTTAGTAGTATCTACACAAACTATTTCTTCTTTGTTATTAAAAGTACGAATAAGAAAGAACACAGCAAACAACAAAAAGATAAATGGCGCAAACCATAGTAAATAAGTTCTTTTATTCACAGGTGGCTTAAATACTACAAAATCGCCATATCTGTCAGTCATAAATTTGCGGATATTATCATCAGTTTTTTGTTTTAAAATTAAACTTCTAACCATCGCCCTTAAGTCTTTTGCTAGATCTGCATTTGAACCACCGATACTTTGTCCTTGACATACTGGACAACGAATCTCACCAATTAATGCTCTATATCGCTGTTCTTGCTGTTTATTGGTAAAACTGGTGACATCAATATTAGCGCCATAGCTGGAATTAATAAATAGCAATAGTAGTATAAAATAATGCACAATAAATTTGCTTAAAAATAAATTAATGATTTTACCTATATGCCACTCATAACATTAGACAATCTCTCTCTCAGTTTCTCTGAAAAGCCTATCTTAAATGAAGTCAGCGCTACTATTTTAAAAGGTGATAAGATCGCACTAATTGGCCGTAATGGTGAAGGCAAATCTACTTTTATGCGTATTTTAGCAGGCTTGATTGAAGCAGATAACGGTGAACTTAAAATTAAAAATGGCATTAAAATAAGTTACTTAGAACAACTCCACCACAAGATAATGATAAAAACTTATTTGATATTGTTGCTGATGGTTTGGGCAATATTGGAGCAATGCTCTCACAATATCAACATTTGATAATAGGTGGAAAATTAAATAAGGCCGCCGAATTACAAAATAAAATTGACCAACTTGATGGTTGGCGGCACCTACACAAAATTGAAGCCATTTTGCAACGCTTCACTTTAAACCCAGAGAATACTTTATCTAATTTATCAGGTGGTTGGCGTAGGCGCGTAATGTTAGCAAGGGCCTTGATACAAGAGCCAAATATCTTATTATTAGATGAACCAACTAACCATATGGACATCACCGCTATTCTTGATTTAGAGAAAATGTTAAAAGATTTTCATGGCACCTTGATACTCATTAGTCACGACCGCTCTTTTGTCGCTGGTATTGTTAATAAAGTATTCGACCTTGACCGTGGTAATTTAAATATATTTGAATGTGGCTATAATGAGTACATTAAACGCAAAGAAAACTTACTTAATTCAGAAGAATTAGCAAATAAAAGATTTGATAAAAAACTAGCGCAAGAAGAAGTCTGGATTCGCCAAGGTATTAAAGCAAGAAGAACGCGCAATGAAGGTAGAGTACGATCCTTACAAGAGATGCGGGCATCCTTCATTAACCGTCGTCAGAAGCAGAGTAATATAAAAATACACTCGGTAGCAGAAGACGAAAAACGTGCTTCAAAACTAGTATTCGAAATCAAAAATATATGTTATAAAATTGATAACTTAGAGCTGATAAAGAAATTCTCTGTGCTAATTTTAAAAGGTGAAAAAATCGGCATTATTGGTGGCAATGGCACAGGAAAATCTACCTTTATTAAGCTGTTGATTGATGAGTTAAAGCCTGATAGTGGCACTATTCGTCGCTCTAAAACCATTAAGTTAGCCTACTTTGATCAAATGCGTGAAAATCTAGACCCAAATATAAAAGCAATGGATTTTGTATCTGGTGGTCGTGAGCATATTGATATTGGTGGAAAGAGTAAGCATATTATTGGTTATTTACGCCAATTTCTATTCACTGGAAAGCAATCAATGGCGCCAATTAGAATGTTTTCTGGTGGTGAGAAAAATCGCCTAATGTTGGCTAAAATTCTTTCACAACCTGCTAACTTATTGATACTTGACGAACCAACTAATGACCTTGATGTAGAAACTTTGGAGTTGCTAGAAGAAATGTTAATGAGCTATACTGGTACACTTATTTTAATTTCTCACGACAGAACTTTTTTAAATAACGTAGTAAGTTCCACCATTGCAATGGATGGCAATGGTGTTGTTGAACAATATGCGGGTGGCTATGATGATTATTTATTGCAAAAAAAAAGTGATTTAAATAGAAAAAAAGATGACAAACACAAACCAAAACAAATTAATAAATCCAACAATACACCGAAGAATAAACTGACTTATAAGCAGCAACAGGAGCTTAATAAACTACCTGAGAAGATTGAAAAAATAGAGATTGAAATTGGCAAAATACAATTAAAATTATCTGACCATGAGTTCTTTCAACAAGACGAATCGCAAGATGCGCTTATCCATCTTTCTCGCTTAGAAGCTGATTTAGAACGCTATTATGAAGAATGGGATAAACTGGAATAATGGATAAAAATACCCCTTTAATTGTTGATTTAGACCATACATTGATTGATACTGATTTATTGTATGAGTCCTCTCTTGCGGCGCTTAAAAATAGTCATTGGCTGATAGTGCTGTATCCATTTTGGCTCATACAAGGTAAGGGCTACCTTAAAGAACAATTAGTTAAACATTGTAATATTGATATCAGCACTCTACCTTATAACCAAATCACCATTAATTATATTAAAAAACGTAAGAAACAAGGAACAAAAATTATTCTTGCCACTGCTTCTCATAAGTTCTATGCCTATAAAATAGCCAAACATATTGGTTTATTTGACGATGTAATGGCAAGCAATAAACACTTTAACCTCTCTTCACACAATAAGGCACGAAAACTCATTGAATGCTTTGGCAAAAAAGGTTTTGATTATATCGGTGACCATATGCGTGATTTACCAGTGTGGGAGGCATCAAACTTAGCAGTTTTGGTTAATGCATCAGACAAAATTATTCGAAAAACACAACATTTAAATACCTTAATTTTATCAAAAAAATAAAAAGCAAAGATTTTGCCACTTTTAAATTAAATCCTCGTTACTTCATAACTGAGGCATTACTCATTTTATGGTAAGACAAAAAATTAACAAGTATTTCACCAAAAGATACAATTACAAAATCAAGACTCAATCAAATAAGATAGAATGCCAAGCACTAAATATACTAGTGAAATGATCACTAGGGTTGCAGCGATTACTCTGGCAAGTTTTAAATTTCTACCTAATAGCTTATTGTTCACCGACCAAATAATGTAACCAATAATAAATGCAATAACTAAAAGACGAAATAAAAACATAACTCAATTTATTGTTTAAGGGTTTTGGCTATTTTAGTCGCTAAGGTGTGACTAATGCCACTGACTTTTTGCATTTCTTTAATAGATGCTTGCTTAAGATCTTTTAATCCGCCAAAATGATTAAGTAGCGCTGATCGGCGTGCTTTTCCCACACCTTCTATGCATTCAAGTATTGATGTAGTGCGTTTTTTACCACGTTTTTTTCTGTGATTTTTAATAGCAAATCTGTGTGATTCATCACGAATATGATTAATCAATATTAAGGCTTTGTCGTGTGGCGCTAGGTTAATTTTTTGTGTTTTACTATCTTTAACCATAATTAAAGTCTCTAAGCCTGCTTTCCTGCCCTCGCCTTTTGCTACGCCAACGAGTTGAATAGAATTAATGCCAATAGAATCCATCACCATAATCGCTTGATTGAGCTGCCCTAGTCCGCCGTCAATAAATACCACATCAGGTAAAGATTTTTTACCCTTCAACAAGCGTGAATAGCGCCTAAAAACTGCCTGACTCATAGCCGCATAATCATCGCCTGGAGTGATATTTTTTATATTAAACTGGCGATATTTTTTAATATTTGGCGAACCTTTTTCAAATACCACGCAGGATGCAACCGTTGCCTCACCCATGGTATGACTGATATCAAAACACTCCATAGTGTTAGGCGTCTCTTTAATATTAAGTATAACTTGCAGTCGTTTTAATTGCACATATTTGGTAAATTTTGAAGCCAAATATTGTTTTAGATTTTCCTGTGCAGTTAAGTCGGCAATTTTTAAAAAATGACGCTTATCTTTTTGCGGTGTGTCAATAATTTTTGTGGACAAAGCCTTTGCTATGAGCTCTTTATCTAATAATTTTTCACTGATTAATAATTGCTTAGGCGTGTCTTTGCCTAAATAATACAATGGCAAAAAGGCCGATAAAACTTCTTTATTGTCTTTACCTTTAGCATGTTTTGGAAAAATGCATTCTTGCCCAATTTGCTTTCCAGAACGTACAAATAATACCTCAACAACATGGATATCATTCTGCGTGGCAATACTAATAACATCTATATTACCCATACTTTGAGAGCTATGCTGCTCTTGAATTATACGTAGTCCAATCATTTGATCACGCAAGTGTGCTGCTAATTCAAATTCTTGATTTTTGGCAAAAGCTTGCATTTTTTGTGATATCTTATTCAGTGTTTGCATGCCCTTTCCTGACAAAAATAAAGACATCATTTCTACGTCTTGTGTATAATTTTCATCGCTAATTTTATTTACGCATGGTGCACTACACAACTCAATTTGATATTCTAAACACGGTCGTGACCTTGAGCGATAAGTAGCATTAGTACATTGCCTAACTTTAAAAATTTTTTTTAATAAATTCAGCGAATCTCGCACCACATGTGCAGATGGATAAGGCCCAAAGAATTGATAGTTTTTATTCTTTGTGCCTCGATAAAAACTTACTCTAGGATGTTTATCATTGGTAATGTAAATATAAGGATAACTTTTTGAATCTTTTAGTAAAATGTTATATCTAGGTTTATGTTGCTTAATCAGTTCGTTTTCCAATAATAATGCTTGTGTCTCTGTGTTAGTAATTATTACATCAAAATTTTGAATATTAGCAACCAATACTCTGGTTTTATTGTCTTGATGTATTTTATTAAAATAACTTGAAACACGTTTTTTTAAATTTTTTGCTTTACCAATATAAATCACCATACCTTGTTTATCAAGCATTTGATAAACACCTGATTGCATTGTTAAATTTTTTAGTTTTTCTGATATCATTGGGTAAAATAAGAAAAAAATCTATTAGGACATGATTAGGACATGATTAGGACATGATTAGGACATGATTAGGACATTACTTATTATAGGGTCTATTTTATCAATGAATGTGGCTTTAGCAACAAACGACATATTATCAGTTAATAATTATAATTCACCAGAAATAGCTGTATTTAGTATTATTAAAAACACACTCTCATTAGTTAAAAAACTCAAAAAACAAAAAAAAAATACATCTGAAGATGTCAGAATATTAATTGAAAAAGAACTTTTTCCAAATATTGCGATAAAAGTTTCAGCACAAATATCGTTAAAGAAATACTGGCATAATCTGGATAATCAACAAAGTCAAATTTTTCAAGACTATATAAAAGAATCATTAATTAAAGATTATTTAAGCGTTTTTAATTCTTATGATGAATTTAATAATATTAAAATTTCAGTTGATCCAAAAGTAAGGCGTAAAAATAATAAAGCTATTGTTAAACTTGCTATCAACTTTATAAACAGACCAAAATCTAATCATTTTTCTATAAAAGTGATTTATTTACAACGGTGGTATATTTATGGATATTGCAATCTCAGGTGTTAGTCTGATTAAGACTTATGAAGCTCAATTTGACTCACATATTAAGCGCAAAGGTATTGACAGCCTAACTGACAAATTATTAAAAAAACTTGCAAAAAATTAAAGGAGTACTTTTATAAATGTATAAATTAATTATCCATGGTGGCAAACCTTTGCATGGCAGTGTTAAAGCCGCAGGCTCTAAAAACTCTTCATTACCTATTTTATTTGCTTCTATTTTAGCGGATGCCCCAATAACACTAAACAACACTCCACAACTTAGCGACATATCCACTACACTAAGATTATTAATGAGCATGGGTGCTGATTTTATTTTAGAATCTAACTCTTCATTATTTGTCGATTCATCAAAACTAAATAATTTAGTTGCTGATTATAATTTAGTTAAAACCATGCGTGCATCAATCTTAGCGTTAGGCCCCATGTTGACAAAATATGGAAAAGCCAAGGTATCTCTACCTGGTGGTTGTGCTATTGGCACGCGTCCTGTTAATCTTCATTTGAAAGCATTAAAGGAATTAGGCGCTAGTATTAAAGTTGAAAATGGCTATATATATGCAAAATCTGATGGTTTAGTGGGCGCTAATATTCATTTTGACCAAATAACTGTAACTGCCACAGAAAATATTATCATGGCTGCCACTTTAGCTAAAGACACAACTACGATTAGCAATGCTGCACAAGAACCAGAAATCTCTGACTTGTGCCATTGTCTTAATAAAATGGGTGCAAAAATTAGTGGCATTAATACCTCAAACATCATAGTTAAAGGTGTAAGTAAACTAAATGGTGTAGAATATTCAGTTTGCTCTGATCGTATTGAAGCAGCAACTTATTTAGTCGCAGCTGCTATCACTGGTGGTTCTATTACTGTTAAAAATACTAATCCTAAAGTGATACACTCAGTGCTTGAAAAATTAATTGAAATTGGTGCAGATATTAAAACTGGAAATCAATCAATCATCCTAAATATGAAAGATAAAAGACCTAAAGCTGTAAGCATTAAAACTGGCGCTTATCCAAATTTTCCAACTGATATGCAAGCACAATTTACCGCACTAAGTACTATTGCTGATGGTTATAGTAGTATTACCGAAAATATTTTTGAAAATCGTTTTATGCATGTTCCTGAATTAATACGTATGGGCGCTAATAAATCTGACATTAGAAAATAACACTGTAGTTTGTAAAGGAGTAAAATCACTCACTGGCGCACATTTAATGGCAACTGACTTAAGGGCTTCTGCGTCGTTAGTACTAGCAGGATTGGCTGCCAAAGGCACTACTATTATTGATCGTGCCTATCACCTTGATCGTGGATACGAAACTATTGAAGAGAAGTTAAAATTACTTGGTGCTGATATCGAAAGAGTACAGGACTAGGTTGGGTAAAAAAAATTATGTTAACAATCGCATTATCAAAAGGCAGAATTCTTGAGCAAACCTTACCATTGTTAGAAAAAATAGGGTTAAAAATTGCCGATAAAGAACTTAACTCTAGAAAACTAATTCTAGATACCAATCTTAACGACGTTAGGATAATTATTATTCGTGCCATAGATGTACCAGTATTCGTGCAACACGGCACAGCTGACATAGGTATAGCTGGAAAAGATGTGTTACTTGAATATGGCACTAATGGCTTATTCGAATTATTAGACTTAGGTATTGCTAAGTGCAGACTGATGGTTGCAGCAAATGATAAAAATAAGTTAAAGCAAGACAGCTTAAAAGTTGCTACTAAATATGTCAATTCTACCAAGCGTTACTTTGGCGCTAAAAACCAACAAATTGAAATTATTAAACTCTATGGCGCAATTGAGCTAGCGCCAATTGTTGGTTTAGCACACTGTATTGTTGATTTAGTTGACACTGGAAATACATTAAAAGCTAATGGCCTTATACCACTTGAACGCATTGATGATATTAGTTCTCGATCTTGTGGTAAATAATTGCTGCATTTTAAAACTAAGAATAACCAAATCAAAACTTGAGGGTTAAAAAGGATGAGAGAAACTATGATAAGTAACCTCAACTCAACTCAGTCTGATTTCCAAGACAAACTTTCTGAATTAATTACTTGGGAAGGCATCTCAAATAAAGAAATTACCAATGCAGTTGATAAAATTATTGCTGATATCAGAGCAAAAGGTGATGCAGCACTAATTGATTATAGCATTAAGTTCGATGGTGTTAATGCTAGTAGTATGGCCGATTTAACCATTGATATAGATACGCTAAAAACTACATTTGATGGCTTAGACAACAACAACAAAACTGCACTACAGATTGCAGCTGATAGAATCCGCAATTATCACGAAAAACAAAGGCAAAACACTTGGACTTATACTGAAGACAATGGCACGATATTAGGGCAAAAAATTACCCCAATTGAGTGTATCGGTTTGTATGTACCTGGTGGTAAGGCAGCCTACCCTTCTTCAGTATTAATGAATGCTATTCCTGCCAAAGTTGCTGGCGTGAGTGAGTTGATTATGGTTGTGCCTACACCTAATGGCATCAGCAATCCATTAGTATTGGCAGCAGCTTATCTAGCAGGCGTAGATAGCATTTATACCGTTGGTGGCGCACAAGCGATTGCCGCACTTGCCTATGGTACACAAACTATACCAAAGGTCGATAAAATAGTAGGACCTGGTAATATATATGTAGCAACTGCTAAACGTGCAGTATTTGGAAAAGTTGGTATTGATATGATCGCTGGCCCAAGTGAAGTATTGATTATTTGCGATGGTAAAGCAAACCCTGATTGGGTTGCCATGGATTTACTCTCACAAGCTGAACACGACGAGGATGCACAATCTATTTTACTGTGCCCTGATGCAGATTTTATTGCTAAAACAAAAGTAAGTATCTCTAAATTTTTACCTACCATGGATAGAAAAGATATTATTGCTAAAGCACTTAAAAACCGCGGTGCTTTAATTCAAACAAAAGATATATCTGAGGCTATTATTATCTCTAATCAAATAGCCCCTGAGCATTTAGAACTTTTTGTTGAAGACCCAAAATCTATTCTTAGTGACATCAAGCATGCTGGTGCGATTTTATGGGTATCAACACCTGTGAATCTTTAGGTGATTATTGTGCGGGGCCAAATCATATATTGCCTACCTCAGGCACAGCACGTTTTTCATCGCCACTTGGTGTTTATGATTTCCAAAAAAAATCTAGTTTAATTATGGCCTCTGAACAAGGTGCAAATATACTAGGAGAAATCGCTGCTACTTTAGCCGAAGCTGAAGGTTTGCAAGCACATGCACAATCTGCACGTTATCGTATTAAATCATAGTTATTTATGTCTATAGATATAAATCTTATCTATTTATATTTACTTATTAAATATATTCACATTTAAATACTTATTCTGCTCTAATATATGTAAGTATGGCCTGAGTAGTATTTTTTATTATATTAATTTCTCTATCCAGTTTAGGATCTTTAATGTATAAGATTGTTATTAATATATTGCTATTTTTAACCTTTATTACATTTTAATTCATTAATACTGATTTTGGATCTAAAATCAAAGGTAGATTGTTTATTTTTGATAAAAAAAACTCATATAACTCATAACAATATGTTTCATCCCGTTCTAAGTTTTCCTGATATTGTTAAGCTAAATGTAATAAATAAATACTTGAATTTATACAATAACACCACCAAATAAAAAATTTAAAACGGAAACTTATTGCCACCACCTATTGAGGGTAGTTTTATTTTTGACAAATCTGGCAGCCCACCACTGCCTTGCATACCTGTCATTTTTGACATTATCTTTTGCATTTTTCCACTACCCATTTTCTTCATTTGCTTTTGCATTTTATCAAATTGATTGAGCAGTTTATTGATATCTTGTGGCGCAGTACCAGAGCCTCTAGCAATGCGATTTTTGCGAGAACCCTTAATGAGTTTGGTGTGAATACGCTCTTTAGGTGTCATGGAATTAATAATAGCAACCATTTTTTTGGTTTCTATAGAAGATATTATTTTATTTTTAACACTCTTAGGTGTTTGCCCCATGCTTGGCATTTTATCCATCAAGGCCTCCATGCCACCCATTTTATCCATTTGTATGAGTTGATCACGCATGTCTTCCAAATCAAATTGCCCTTTTGCTATTTTATTAGCAGATTTTTCTGCTTTTTTACGGTCAATTTTTTTGTTCAATTTCTTCAATCAAAGATAAGACATCGCCCATGCCCAATAGACGCGAAACAATTCTATCTGGGTGAAATGGCTCAAGCGCGTCAACCTTCTCACCCACACCTAGGAACTTAATCGGTTTACCAGTAATATGACGCACTGAAAGTGCTGCGCCACCTCGTGCATCGCCATCAGTTTTAGTTAAAATAATACCTGTAAGTGGCAATCTATCAGCAAAAGTTTTAGCGATATGTGCCGCGTCTTGGCCAGTCATTGAGTCAACAACAAACAAGGTTTCAATCGGATTAACCTTTTTCTGCAAGACCTGTATTTCATCCATCATCTTACTATCAATATGTAATCGGCCTGCAGTATCAACTAAAAGAACATCAAAGAATTGTTTTTGTGCGTATTTTTTAGCATTAACAACAATTATTCCGATGGTATTTTTCATCAATGTTAGATGAAGGGAAAAATTCCAACACCAACGTGGCTCTGCCAGTACTTTCCAGCGAGTGGAGAAGAGCGCGAGGCGTGCGGAGTCGAGTGTGCGCGTCGAGAAACATCAGCGCCTTAGCTAGCGCAAAGCGCGCGCGCGAGACGAATTTTTCTCTATTCTATTTTAAATAACGCGGCGCCGAAGCGCGAGTGTTGCGAAGCTTGAAGTGGTTTTAACCTGCCACCTTGCAAGCCCAGCCACCATCACCCAACCGGCTGGCGGCTGTATCCTAAGATCTAAAGTTTTTGAAGAAGGAAGGAACGCAGCGGCACGCCCCCGAGAATAGGCCGGTTAAATTCTGGACTCCAACTAAGGTTTTAATAAAGGCCCTGTAGAAAATTTCAAATACCCTTACATTAACTTTTTAAACTAAACCATCGCCTTTTTCTTGTACCCCGTTAATGAAATACTTTAATAAGCGCGAGAGCTCGCTGCTGCACATCTGCCACTAATAATAAAGCACGACGCACCTCACGAATAACATCTTAATTTAATTTTGGGATTTCAGATGTAATTTGTTCATTGCCTTGGTAAGGCTTTAAAACTACTTGGAAAGTCGAAATAATTGCTGTTAAGCTGGTCAAACATTTTTTTTTAATTTAATAAAGAAAATTAAAGAAAATAATAATTGACTTGAATTGAGCGCGCGAGCAACACAACGAAAATGATTATTATGCATTTTTTATCTTATTTTGCAATTATTGCTTATTTGTTTTGAACAACATTATTGTTGAATACATTATTTTAACACAAGAAAACACTCAACACCCAAAATAAAAAGAATTATTTTATTACTTTAATTGTTTTTGCAATAATAATGCACGCCAATTAACCTTCATAAACCTTTTGGACGACTAATGGTATAATTCTTCGGGCCTTGCCAATTAGCGCTTCTTTTGTTACTTGGTTAATTTGCTATTTTTAATTACTCATTATCATCCTATCTCCAAAATCCGGTACATACACTTGGTATTTTTTGGGTTTGATCCAATGGTTTGCCTTATCACCTAAATATTCAGTATCCTTGGTTCCCCGATACGTGCTAAACTAAAACTATCTCTTTAAGCATTGCTTCACATGTATTTTTTATCTATACTGCCTTATGCCTTACTTGCTTTAGCAGTGTCAATCTAGATTATTAAGAAGTTGTTCAATGAAAAACATTTGCACACAAAAAAAATCAACCATTTTATTAATAAACTTCCACCATTACACAAACTTAATGGTAAAAATTGATGTATTTCAATGGTTTTACTGTTGGTTTTTAATCTATTAACCTTGGTCACTGATTTACTGGCTTTAAGTTTTTTAATCGATGATTTCTTTTGCTCAACACCTTTATTCACAAAAAACAGTGCTTTACATTTGTAGGCATTGGGTTATTTTTGCCAAATGTTTAAAATCTTTGGACACAAATAAAAAATTCCGTTGGCGGTGGTAACCAAGCTGTTTTGCTGCTATACAAATATGGATTTATTGGTTATTGCCTATTGGCTTATTTCGGTTCTAAAATTTTTTCTTAGAACGCCTTATTGTCCTTAGTCAAATATGCAATACAGCTAAAAAATGCCTCATTGTGGAATAATCTAACACGCCCCTACGCTACGCATACGTTTTTTACCTTTCTTCTGTTATTCCAATCCAAAATTTACGTTTTACGCGAATATATCGCCCGCCATAACACTTAGCAGATTAACATTTTTTTCTGAGTGCTTTGATTTCATTAGTTCTAGCGATAATTTTCACTCCAACTACATGGCTTGAAATAGCAACATCAAACATCTGGTCCTTGGCACTAAGTTCTTTCATCTTATCAGCAATTTTCCCTGCCCTTTACGTACTGAATCTTCACGGTGAATAATTAACGCCAAAGCGTCAACTGGTTCCTGATTAATCTGAACATCAAGACGAATTAAATCAGCCTCTTGGTAACGCTCAAATTGATAATCCATTGAAGCAAAACCTCGTGATACTGATTTAAGCCTATCAAAAAAATCAAGTACCACCTCATTGAGTGGTAATTCATATACCATTGATACTTGTTTACCCATGTAAGTTAGACTTTTTTGTACACCTCGTTTTTCCACACAGAGGGTAATAACATTGCCAACAAATTCATCAGTTACTAAAATATTTGCGATAATAATTGGCTCCCTAAACTCAGAAATAAATTGATTTTCTGGTTTTGACGGACTATCGACAAGCAGTGTATTTCCTTTAGTATCTAAAATTTCATAAACTACGGTTGGTGCGGTGGTGATCAAGTCTAAATCGTATTCACGCTCTAAACGTTCTTGAACTATTTCCATATGTAGTAAACCCAAAAAACCAATTCTAAAGCCGAAACCTAGAGCATCAGAATTTTCAGGTTCGTATTGTAATGCAGCGTCATTTAGCCTAAGTTTTGCCAAAGCATCGCGAAACTTTTCATAATCCTCACCTGAGATGGGAAACAAACCAGCAAATACACGTGGTTGCACTGGCTTAAAGCCTTCTAAAGCCTTGGTTACTGGATTCTTGGCGCCAGTAATAGTATCACCCACAGGAGCGCCGTCAATATTTTTAATACTAGCGATTAAAAAACCTACTTCTCCAGCTTTTAGACATTCAGTTTTGATACGTTTAGGAGTAAACACACCAACTTCATCCACTAAATATTCTTTGCCATTTGAGAATATTTTAATCTTATCTTTTGGTTTAATTTCACCATCAACTACACGGATAAGAGAAACAACACCTAAATAATTATCAAACCAAGAGTCGATAATTAATGCTTTGATTGCTGCATCAACATTGCCTTTTGGTGCAGGGATTTTTTCAACAATTTGTTCTAAAATATCTTCTATACCAATACCAGATTTAGCGCTAGCATGAACTGCATCATGCGCTTCAACGCCAATCACATCTTCAATTTCATCCACCACTCTATCAGGATCTGCCGCTGGTAAATCAATTTTATTTAGTACTGTTACCACTTCCAAACCTTGCTCAATAGCAGTATAACAATTTGCTACCGTTTGTGCTTCTACCCCTTGCGAAGCATCAACAATTAATAGCGCTCCCTCACAAGCAGAAAGTGAGCGTGATACTTCATAAGAAAAGTCCACATGCCCTGGTGTATCGATAAAATTTAACTGGTATGTTTTGCCATTTTTGGCATTATAGTCCAGCGTTACACTTTGTGATTTAATAGTAATGCCACGCTCTTTTTCAATATCCATTGAGTCAAGTACCTGTGCTGACATTTCTCTATCACTCAAACCACCGCAAAACTGAATAAAACGATCAGCAATAGTTGATTTCCCATGATCAATATGGGCAATAATTGAAAAATTACGGATGTTTTTCATATGATAAAATAGATAATTTAAGCGCATTATTATACAGTTATGAATAAAGTTCAACCAACTACCTGCCAAGCCACAAATAATTTAAAAATCAGTATTCCTGATACTAATGGGCACAATATAGTTTTGTATTTCTACCCAAAAGATGCTACACCTGGTTGTACTACTGAAGGTCAAGATTTTCGTGATAACCATCAAGCATTTTTAGATGCAAATACAGTAGTTTACGGTGTCTCGAAAGACACTTTAGCCAAGCATGAAAAATTCAAAGCTAAGCAAAAATTCCCCTTTGAACTCATCGCTGATGTTGATGGTGACTTATGCGAAACATTTAATGTGTGGCAACTAAAGAAATTTATGGGGCGCGAATATATGGGCATTGTCCGCTCTACCTTTATCATTAACATAGATGGTAATATCCTCAAACAATGGGATAAAGTAAGGGTCAAAGGTCATGCTGAAGAGGTTCTAAAGGCGGTGCAAATATTATGAATAACGTAGACTTTAATGAAGTTAATAAATTTTCTGCTTTAGCATCACGCTGGTGGGATAAAAACTCTGAATTTAAGCCATTGCACGAGATTAATCCACTTAGACTAAACTACATTAAAGAAAAATGTGGTGCTCGCCTTTGAATGGCAAAAAACGTTTTGATGTCGTTTTGTGGTGTGGTATTTGACAGAATCCCCTTGCTTTAGAAGGTGCAATTGTACTGTATTGACATAGCAGATTAGTTGGAAGTAGCCACAACTACCTTCTTGAATTGGCATAGATATTAACTATCAAAAAATCCTCATTAGAGGATTTCGCCAAGAGAAATACCCAAACTTTTTGATTTTGTTACTTGCTTGGAAATGCTTAGAAGAATGTGCTGACAAGGCTCAATCTATCAATGCCCTGCGCTAAACTAGTCAAAAAACTGATGGGCAAGTTATTTTGTTCAACATTTTAACCGTATTACGAAATCTACTTATTTGCTATTATTGGGGCAGAATACATCCTTAACTTTTGCCACAAGGCACCATAATTGGATAAATTATCCAACCATCTGAGATGGATGGTATGGGCAAGAAAAACTCAGGATTGATAATAAAATATATATTATTGATGACTTACAATCCATTCACTAAACTTATAATTAGAGATGATGTTAATGGAAAATTATATTTGTTATTTCAAAAAATGTAAAGATAATTTTAGAAAAGCATCAAAAAAATTAAAAATATTTTATTTTAAAATTACGATTTTATCTTTATGCATAGGTTATTATTGTAAGTATAATTCTTATTAAATATTACTATTTATTTCTATATGTTACTTAATTATTAGGCGATAACTGATAAGCATCATCAATCAAATTTTTACTTATGGCATTAATAGCACTACCAACTACTACTATATTTTGGTTTTACGGATCATGATACTCGTGAAAATATCACTCAAATAACTTTTTTAATGCTTTTAAAATATCATGATGATATGTTATTCGTCGCGGAATAGCAATACAAGTACTATTAATATTAATAAAAAAGTACTGATATAAAGAATATGTGTACTAGCCATTAATCAAGTATATAAAAAGTTTTTCAAAAAAAAACAGGAAGCTTTAATCTAGAAAAAATTGACATGAATAAAATTGACTAAAACAAAAAGACTCTTAGTAACTTAACAAAATGAAAAAAATATTATTCGCTTTATTTTTAACAATAAGTTTAGTAAATTAATGCCTTGTCTCCTAATGAAATGCTAGTGATCATCGGTGCGGTGAAATACTATAATGAAAACTGTAATGGGTTAAATCCAAGGGGAGTGATAAGAATGAATAAAGGTTTAAAGAGATTTAAGATGCACAAAACACCTGTTCATATCTTAGAGAGAAATTCAATTGTTATTTCAGGTTATAAAATAGCAGAAAAATTTGGCTGCAATGGTACGAAACATGAAGCTTATAAAGCAGGGTTTGGGCAATATATTAATTAACAATTCACCTTGTAAAAAAATACTTGCTTAGCCTAGGTTTTATATTGAGTGAGAATTTACTGCCACAATCCTCTAACAACTTATATTATGCTTCACCAAGTTCTAAGACAACAAACGCCACAGCATTATATTTTTCATCAGAAAGACTAAGATACGCCTGTTTAATATTCTTATCGACTAAATACAGACGGAGTTTCTCACTAGGAATAAAATATGGCTTACCATTCTCATTATTTCTAATACTTAAATCTTGAAAACTAACAATCTTACCAATGCCTGTACCTAAAGCCTTAGCAAAAGCTTCTTTAGCGGCAAATCGTTTGGCACAATATGCAGTGCTATCACCTTTATTGGAAAATAAAGCCTGTTCATGTTCGGATAATACACGTCGAATAAAACCATCTTTATTTTTATTTAGAATATGCTCAACACGCTCAATATTGACAATATCTGCTCCCACTCCGTAAATCATGTTCTAGCCTTTGTAATTAATGTTTTAATTTCTTTAACAGATTGCTCTAAACCTACAAACACCGCTCTAGCAATAATTGAATGACCAATATTAAGCTCAACAATTTCAGGTAATTGAGCAATTGATCTGGTATTTCCCATGGTTAATCCATGACCTGCATTAACCTGCAAGCCAATTGAATGTGCATAAGTTGCAATATTTTTAATACGTTCAAATTCAGCTTTTTGTTCATCTCCTGTTGTATCTGCGTAATGCCCAGTATGCAGTTCAATAACTGGCACGCCACACTGATTAGCAGCATCAATTTGATCTTTTTGTGCATCAATAAATAAAGATACCACAATATTAGATGCTTTGAGTTGTGCACAAACATCTGTCATTCTTGGAATTTGACTAGCAACATCTAGCCCACCCTCGGTGGTAAGTTCCTCACGCTTTTCTGGTACTAAGCAACAATCTTGCGGTCTGATTTTACTAGCAATGGCGATCATCTCATCGGTGCTTGCCATTTCTAAATTCATTTTAGTTGAGAGTTGCTCGCGTAGAATTTCCACATCACTGTCTTGAATATGGCGTCTGTCTTCACGTAAGTGTAAAGTAATACTGTCTGCACCTGATTTCTCACATAGTAACGCACCATCTACTGGTGACGGATATTTTGTATTTCTAGCCTGCCTAATCGTAGCTATGTGGTCAATATTAACCCCTAAATAAATACTCATTTTCCCCTACTTGTTAAAAAATAAAGAACGACTTTGCAAAGGCTTATTGCCAAGTAGTATTTGTAATCTCGTTCTATTCAAATTTCTACACATTTTTAATTGCTCGACATCTGGTACATCTGATACATCTTCTGATAACATCAATTGGATTGTTTTTCCTAATATTTTACCTGTATCGCTACGCACAAAACCAAATTGAGGCTTATGCTTGTAATAAACCTCTTGCACAATTTCATCACCATTTACATCACTCTCTAAATCATATCCATAACCCAATTCAGACAATAGATTATTTTCAAATAATCTAAGTGACCAGTATCTTGCTTGTTGTTCTAATTTGGTAATCTGGCTGATGAACTTTTTGTAAACATCAAACAATGTAGTATGTGGGTCTTGTTCTTGCAATAATCTAGAAATTAACTCATTTACATACATTCCTAATATCAATATTTCTCCTTGGTAGGTTTCTTGACTGATCATCACCGCCCAACCTCCCAAGTCGTCAACGACGTATAGCTCGCCTTCTAACCAAAAAAGATATTTTCATATGTTGAAATATTTGTAAAGGAAAGGTGTTTTCGACTCTTGCGTGAACCTAGACCAACTAGAACGAATCTTACCATGACTCTTGAGTAAAAAAATCTAAACAATAAAAAGAAGCCAGCCCTTACAAACCGCCCTAACGGTGAATCAAAAAAGCTGGGTTAAATCAAGTAATTTTAGTCCATAATTAAACTAACCAAACATTCTAACCTATAGTCCCTTAATTTTAACTAAAAATCTATAAAATTCTAACTTCCTAAATTTGTTGTCTATTTTTTCAGCAATAATAAAACTAAATATTGAAATTTATAATTTTTAAAATTACTCATTTTTTTAAATTTTGCAAAATTAACTAACTGCCATTCGATCTAAAATTATAAAAATTTCTTGAAAAATTTAACATACTTATTTATATTTTTAAGATTTACATTCTTTAATGATTGCTTATTGCTTATAACCAAAGATATTCACAGAATACTAGAATACCGGGAATTCTCCTCATCTAATATTTACACCTACATTTAGTCAAATTGACTCAATTAGTAATTAATCATACCCTAATGAGGCAAGTAAGCGCTTATCATCATTCCAGCCTTGTTTAACTTTAACCCAAAGCTGCAAAAATACTTTACGCTGCAAAAAACCCTCAATACTTTTGCGAGATTCGGTACCAATAAGCTTCAGCATTTCACCTTTATTGCCGATAACGATGCTTTTTTGTGAGACTTTATCGACAAAAATTTTAGCAGCAATTCTTTGCATCTCGCCGTCCAGTTCGTATTGCTCAACTTCAACAGTAAGGTCATAAGGTAATTCATCTGTCAAATGACGCATTAGTTTTTCACGAATAAATTCAGCAACAATAAATTTTTCACTTCTATCAGTCACATAATCTGAATCAAAAATATTATCTTGCTCTGGTAAGTATTCTAGAATTAATGCACGTAGTGTTTTTAGTATCACGCTTATTAAATGCTGAAAGTGGAAATAAATCATCAGGTTGATATTTTTCTCCAATTTCTTCTAAAAAAGGCAAAATTACCTTTTTGTCTTTGAACTTATCAAGCTTATTTACGCAAAGTATGACTGGCACTTGTGTTTTTGATACATGCTCTAAAACGCGCGCATCTTCTTTAGTCCATTTTCCTACTTCAACTATCCACAAAATAATATTAACATCACTAATACTAGAGCTAGCGGCCCTATTCATATAAGCATTAATGGCTTTAGTATTGCCAATATGCATGCCAGGTGTATCAATAAATACCATTTGATAATCATCAGTAGTGTCAATGGCATGAATACGATGGCGTGTAGTTTGTGGTCTGTGTGAGGTAATAGAAAGTTTTTGACCGATAAGTTCATTAATTAAAGTCGATTTACCTACATTTGGACGACCTATAACTGCAATAAACCCTGCTTTATGTTTCATGTATTATTTAGTTTATCTAACAAAACTTCAGCACACATTTGTTCCGCTCTCTTGATACTTTCAGCTTCTTGTTGGATTTGTATTGATTGATTTTTTAAAAAACAATTAACCGTAAATCTTGCATTATGATCTTTACCCGTAGTTTTGATTAATTCGTATTGTGGCAATACCTGCTTAAACTTTTGCAAGCGCTCTTGTAACTGCGTCTTAAAATCTTGTTTTTATAGTATTCATTTTGGTTGATTAGCATCTTATATATTCTTTAAACAAATCCAAAAATTACAGTTATTAACAGTATCAAAACCTGCTTCCAAAAAATACAAGCCCCTTAAGATTGACTCTTACTGATCAGAATTGAATAGATTTTTCGATTATTTTGTCCACCACCCATTTTTTAATTCACCAGAAACCCAAAATCAATAAATCTTGATAAATTCAAGGTTAGCTTGCAATTCAATGGACAGCGTTTGCCATCTAATCAACATAAGACTTAAATTCGAGACAATTTTACCCTCAGCGAATACTTTGGGGAAAGGGGAAAACGCTTATAAACAATCATACCAAGAAATCCACCACACCTAAAATACTATACACCTAAAAACTCTAAACGTTTCGTTTTATTTTTATTTTACCTTTAAGCTGCGGATGGCGTTAATGCCTGCTTCAACAGCGGCAATATCTTAAATTTATAATTAATTCTTTTCTGTAATTTATACCACTATCTTAAATCCAAAACATGATAAAAATATTCTTTTTCTTCAACACTTCTAATAAACAATTAAATCATCATAACTTTTTATTCAATCAACATTCATAAAAAATAACCTATTAATAACTAAGTTTTTTTTACAAATGCAGAAATAATTATAAATTATACTATCTTTGCGCTTTTTAGACTGGGATTTAGACTTTATAATGAATGTTATTATAAAAATCTTATTTCACTATGTTTTGGCAAGAAGATATTAAAGAAGAGCGTTTTACGCTTCCTAATACCATTCAAGATGCTGTATTTAACTATTCACCACAATTGTTCTGCCGATTGACCACGCTTATTTACTGTCTAAGGCACTGCTTAAACACCTACCTTGGTTGAAAAAAGTAAATGCTGGTGTGTTTGATATTAGCGTAGCTGATGGCAATGGTTGGGAGCAAGATCATGAATCTAGTCTCTACTATCCTTCTAAACGCTCAAAACTTAGCATTAGAATACCTAAGGAAAGATTAGATGATGTGACAGTTTTAATTGGAAATAAAAACGCTAGTTTTTGTAATTTACCAAATAATAACATAATAAGCATTAATCAACGATGATGAGTGATATGCAAATAGTTTTTGCCAAACATATTGCTTGCGATGAAAACACCAGTGAAGAAGACTTTTTACAAACTTCATTCATTGACTTCTAACGCTAGGTTATTCAACCTAAAGAGATGATGCTAGGTTTAAAAAACGCTAAATAACAACCTCGTAAATAGTGTTATCATACACGCTCTTTGATGGTAGTGACCTTACGAAAAATCAGGAAATTCTGTCAGCTGCAAGGAATTATGTATTGCGTGATTATCGTTGTACTTGGATGTGGACTATTTTTACCACAAAAAAGGCATTGAAAAGCATAATACAGTCTAGTAGTAAATATTTTTTTTAATAGCAAACATTTAGCCCAAATTTGCATTAAGCAAACATTTGAGTTAAAATTAAATCTGCTAATTGATTTTTAATATTTTCTGTTTACCTTCCATCAATGTCCTGACGCTCTCAAGAAATAGCTGAACAGGAGATTTTTTTAGGGCTATAAATCATTGACTCTACACCTGTGGTTTAAAACAAGGCTTTATTGGACTTTCTCTGAAGACTTAGAAGAAGTTGATACACAAAGGTGTATATGTAATGATTTTTTTTCATCAAAATGGCTGTCCCATACTGCGCAAATTGATAAAAGATTATTTTACTAATGAAATTGGGTCTCCAAATTACCAAAAATTTTTGTATGTAAATGAAACCATATGTGGGGTGATAGAAATGTTGGACTGATTGGACTGGTTTGTAAAGAGTTTACTGAAAAGGAAATTTTCCAACACATATGTGAAAGTTCAATTTACCACCACCTGTTTTTTTAAGCCCTAAAGGTACAAACTATACTCAGACTAACATGGTTTTCTAATCCATGAAAAAAATGCACGCTTCCTTGGGATTATTTTACCGATAAAATTATCTCAAACAATCCTATGCTAGCTACCTTAATAAATTAAAGCAAAATAAAATTGGGCAACTTAACCCACATACAATATTTGCACCAGGACCACACTTATTAACGCGCAACAAAAATTTACCAGCACAAAAGTTTCTAGCGGTATTTTTTGAAGAACCAAACTGCACCGAATGTGACTCTTTTCATGCTAAATTAATGCCATTAAAGCAAACGCAAGACTATTTAAAACAAATGCAAGTAGTGCGCTTTAATGCATTATCTAATGAAAAATTAATTACCCCGACAGGCAAACGCACTACTGCCAAAGATTGGTATGAGAAATTAAAACTTACCTACAAACCTGCTATTGTTTTCTTCGATAAGACTGGTAATGAAATTATTCGAAAAGATGCTTATTTCAAGCAGTATCATTTACATAGCATTATGGATTATGTTTTAACAAGTGCGTATAAAACCCAGCTAAATTTTCAGCGTTATATTGAGCATAAGTCTGATAAGTTAAGAGAACAAGGAATTACAGTTGATCTTTGGAAGTAGTTATATTTTTTAACAAATTCTAATTTAGAACTTCATTCCACCAAAACCTGTGATTTTACAATCAATATTCGTGATCACCATCGCACAGACGAATATTTTTAACTTTAGTACCAATTTTTACCACTAATTAATAGCCTTTGATTTTTAAATCTTTAATGATAATTACTGTATTATTACCATTCAAAATATTGTCATTTACATCTTTAATAACGCTATCTTTATCGTTTAAATGATCTGCCAAAAACTCATAAACATATTTAAAGATACATTTTGACACTTAGGTAATTTTATACTGTAAATGGATATTTCACCGCTGGATGATGCTCATAACTAAGTAACTCAAAATCATCCATTGTCACCCAAGTTTCTAAATCTTGTAAAGTTTTAATATCTGGATTAATTTTAAGTTTTGGGAGTGGTAATAGTTTACGACCCAACTGTTCATTTTTAAAAATCTCAACTTGATTTTCATATAAGTGCACATTTGACAAATGATGGCGCATTTTCTTAGCCTTCTTGCCAGTAATTTGTGCAGTAATCAATAATAAAAATGCCGCTTGGAAATGATTAAACGGCTGCCCAAGTGCATAATCACTACTGCGCTGATAACTCTCAAGATATAAATCATCACTTAATAAATTAAAATGATGAGTGTGCATACACGCTGGTAAACACGCACGATGAATAAGATTAGGATGATTGAAGGTCATGATTTCACGTCTATCATCAATACCACTAGATAAATCAGTCACAATCTTTTTATATTGATCTAAAGTCTCGTCGTATTCAATGCCGGGAAAAGCTCGTCCAATAACACCATAACAAAGTCCCATATCATCTTCCACCTTTTCTAATAATGGATTTGTCCCCAGGCCACGCTTGATTTTTTATTTTTAGCATTACAGTCATTAAGCAAATTCCAAGTATTGCAGCCTAAATCTCTTAAATTGGGCTGCACCTTTGATAAAGGCCAACGGAAATATAACCCCAACATATTTCAGCAATAGGCTGATTTTCCAAAAGAGTTTTTTAGTAGTACCACTGGTACTGAGACCCATCAGACAAATTCGTGGCCTCAAAGAAAATGTAAGCGCCAATAAATAGTCAAGGTTTTTATTTTTTTGCCCAGTGCGTTAACATTAGATAGCCACAACACCTTCGTCCTAAAGATTCGCTTGCCAATAATCAATATAACGATTTTTCATTTCCCTGCACTCTATCTACTTTAAAAGTAAAAGTAATTAAACACCAAACATAAATCATTGGGCAGACTTAACAACTGCCCCATAGTGGGAGCCAGTTCAAATGCTAAATAACCCAACTGCACATCCAGGCCACTCCGTAACAAACTCAATTTTACAAACCTAAACAGAATAATCCCATATAAATTAAAAATAATTACAGAAAATTGTCATAGGAGCACGCGGACTACTCACTAAATATCCAATAGAACTACAAATAACAACACTAAGCCTTCTAAAAATGCTTCATACAACTTGTGAATGGATATACGCACAACCAACCCTGCTCTTGAACATACAATGCCGAATTGACTTGTTGGTTACCTTTACCCAAAGCTCCACTTATTGATAAAATTACCAAATACGCCCCAAAACCCAAGCCTAACGGCCACAATCTAACAACCAACTCTAAAACTACCACATATAACCGTCCACAAAAAAAAAAGAACAAGTGGTGCAACAAAATTCCATCTTGAAAAAAAAGTTTTAAATTGTATATTAAAACGATTAAATAACGCCAATCCCCCACTTAACACCCACCTAAAAGTCCGCCCCATGGAACGACATACCTTCCATCTTGCAAGGTCAAAAATAGGAAAGAGGGATTCTGAAACAAAGAAAAAAACGCTAAAAAATTATAAAAACTAACAATATAGCCTAATAAACGGCCACCAAAAACAACGTCCAATAGCGCCCGTTAAAAAAACCTATATCCTCTACTATTGCAGTATTTAATTCCAGTTTATTTAGTTTGCCTTAGTGCCGATTGATTTGCCAATAAAATAAGCAAGCTAAAAAAAAAAGGCTAATAAAAGATACATTATTCCGCCATACCCAAGAATAAAATCTGAATAAAAAAAGCCTAAAGTCTAGTAGCGGATTGGATTTGAAATTAATTGCGGATATGGTCATTATGTAATGGTAACGCACCTGAAGGGGGTGATTTGAAAACACCAAAACACCCAAACATTTTAGCTTCGGAGGCTAAAACTCCCCCCCTATCCCCCCCCCCCCCCCCTAATTCCAAAAGAGTTACGAGCGCATAATAAATTAATACAAAAAATATTTAAATTAGTTATTTTTTCAGGATTCAGGAACAAAAAACTTTCTTTCCCATACTAGCAACTAATTTTCAGAAATCTTTACAATCCCTTTTATTTTATTTTTACATAAAAATTTTTAATTACCATTCACGCCGAGATTCCAAGAAAATTAATTCCTTGGTTCTAAGAATATTCAATAATGTTGGGAGATATTGGAACCTGAGTAAGAACCCAACAACTTTACTTTAACAAATTTCTAAACAACTGCCATTCCAATTTGTCGCTCAATTACAACATAAAATCTTTTAAAACGCAATGGATGAGGCCCATGGCTTTTTAAGCGCTCCCCTAGTTTGACCTTATTCAATAATCCTTTTTCTTCCTTCTAATAAATTTCCATTGTCCAAATCCCTAAATCCTAAAGCCTAACCATACCGTTTGACACGCCACCAATCTTCCCTTTACCTTTAATTAACACCATTCTATTGATAAGTACATTAATCAAACTATCACGAACCAAGCCACCACAATCGGAAACCTTTCACCATAACTTCCACCCCCACCACAACCACCTCCCCCCCACCCGCCACCAACCCCCCAAACCCCCAAACCCCCCCACGCCCCCCCGCAGCTGAAAACATAAACTTGTTGTCAAAAGATAAATTCAAGATTAAAGCCGTAATCTAAAATAAACCTATTAGCCAATTACAATCCTAACAATAATTAACAATTACCCATTCTTTTTATTGTCCATTGCGTAGATAAAGAAAAATCAACGTTGAACCTTAGAACGGCCTTGAGCTAAAATTTTTGAACAATCAAAGTGTTTTAAATAGCATTTTGCATTTAAAGAATTTAAATGAAAAAGAAAAATATTTAAAACTCTCCTCATCGTTTAAATTTACACGGATTAGCAGGCAATAACAACCCTCATCGGCAATAATAAATTTGAAATCAAATAACTGGTGTAAAATTTTCCTTGATTAACAAGGAAAACTCCATCATTTGGTTTTTGGGGGGCGAGGTAAGTTGCCATGTTAGGTTAATTGAATTAAGCATTAAACAATAGTTGCCTGTAATAGCTTTAACAGATTAAAAGGATTATATTCCTTGATACTGGTGCTTTCATAAATATTCCGTGTATCGATTAATTAGATTAATTGGATTTATTTTCGTATGGCAAGCGTAAACAGGATGATAGTTAGTATGCTTAAAACAATAATAAGGTTTTATATTTTTAGTTTTTTTACATTTTTCATTTTTAATTTTTCTCCATTAATTCTAACAAAATAAAAACAAACGAGTAAAATTCAAGATAATATTTTTTTTGTTAATCTTTATATAATGCCTATTTAAATTTCTTTATATAATCATATTTTTCGCCATTATCTAATAACAAATTAAAAACAATAAAATTCAAGATATATGTTGGTATATTATATATGGCATTTAAATTTCCTTTTTTAAAAAAATAATCAGATCATGGTCCTCATTTAAATTTTCTTAACAACGCCCATTATTTTTAATAATCATTTTCCGACTTTCTTTATTACTTAGTGGCTTGTAATGCTCACAGAAAAAAATATAGAAAGTAAAAACAAAGCTAACATTAACAAGAAAAACAAAACTTTAGGGTAATTTTTAGACGACCTTGAAGGCAATTCAACTATTTAGTTTATAGTACGAAAAAACTTGTAAAAAACTGTAGAAAGATAATTGATAAAATAAAAAATTATTCACTAATCGCCATAAAAGGCAATGGTAAGTTGGTCTAGACCCACAATCAAAGTTATTATTTAGAACCAAAAGATCAAAAAACCTTATTAGAAAATGCATTAGGTAAATTTGGCGGACTAGGTATCGTAGTCAGTAAAAAAGACGATGTTATACAAATTATCTCTCCGATTGACGATACGCCGGCTTATAGAGCTGGCATTCAAGCTGGTGATAAAATTATTAAAATTAATAATAAACCTGTTAATGATATGTCGTTAGAAGATGCCGTTACATTAATGCGTGGCAAGCCAGGTTCTGATATTAAAATTACTATTTTGCGTAAAAATATAAAGCCATTTGTGGTAAAAATTACTCGTGAAATTATCATAGTAACCTCAGTTAAAGGTTATTTACTTAAAGATGGCATTGGTTATATTCGTATTTCCAGTTTCCAAAAACCAACTACTAATTTAAACTACAGAGAAACTCTTTTTTTTTAAGAGGCGCTTGACTGATAACAGTGTATATTAGAATGGTGCGATTGATATTTCCAATATGTTTCTTGATGACTCCGGCATAATTGTTCATACCAAAAGCAGATTTAAGGAGAGCAACATTAAATTTAATGCTGACCCAGGTGATGTGTTAAATGGTGCACCAATGGTTGTCTTAATTAATGAAGGTTCTGCTTCTGCCTCAGAAATTGTTTCTGGTGCATTACAAGACCACAAACGTGCAATTATTATGGGTAGTACTTCATTTGGGAAAGGCTCAGTACAAACTATTCTTGGGCTTGAAGGCGGTTATGGACTTAAAATCACCACTGCAAAATATTATACGCCAAACGGTCGCTCTATTCAAGCCAAAGGTATTGAGCCTGATATTAAACTAAAAAATATCGATCTAAAAAATGAAAAAAAAGATGAAATTATCGATACCAAAGAAAGTGATCTAGAAGGTCATTTAGAAGTTGAAAATCCATCTGAATTGTCTTCTAAAGAAATTTTAGACATACAAGGGAAAAATAAAACAGAAATAAATGAGAAGGCACTTACAAAACTTGAAAAAGATTATTTTGTGCATGAAGCACGAAATCTACTTAAAGCACTTATGATATTAGAAAAGTAATGGCAATTATTCTATCAGTTGCAAACCAAAAAGGTGGTGTTGGTAAAACCACTACTGCAGTTAATTTGAGTGCCGCGCTTAAAACTGTCAATAAACGTGTGTTGATGATTGACATTGACCCACAAGGTAATGCTACAATGGGATGTGGCATTGATAAATATAACTTAGAAAACTCTACTTGTGAATTATTATTAAATGAATGCAATATTAAAGATGCTATTGTTCATTCAGACAAGGTACAAGTAGACATTATTCCTTCTAATACCAATTTAATCGCTGCTGAGGTTGTTTTACTAAAAAACGGCAATTCGGAATATATTTTAAAAAAAGCACTTGCTAAAGTGAATTATAAATATGATTACATTATTATTGACTGCCCACCTTCGCTAAACATGCTAACTATTAATGCATTTACTGCATCTAATGGCATTCTTATTCCAATGCAATGTGAATATTATGCGTTAGAAGGCCTTAGCTCACTAATACAAACCATTGAAAAAATACAAGCAACCACTAACTTTGATTTAGAAATCACTGGCTTAATAAGGACTATGTATGACACACGCAATAAACTATCAAAAGAAGTGTCGGTGCAACTACAACGATATTTTTCAAAAAAAGTATTTAAAACTATCATCCCCAGAAATGTAAAACTAGCAGAAGCACCGAGTTTTGGTCAAGCAGCAATCAATTATGCAAGGTCTTCCAAAGGTGCTATTTCCTATATTTCACTAGCAAGTGAAATTGTTAGAAAACAAAAAATATTAAATTAAGTATGACAATGTCTTCAAAACTAGACCGTGGATTAGACATCTTATTAGGACAAGTACCTAATAGCGATCAACCTAATAGTAATTTAAAAAATTTAGATATTAATAAATTACAGCGTGGTCAATTCCAACCTAGAGATGACATTGACTCTGATACATTAAGCGAACTTGCTAACTCAATCTCAACGCAAGGTATTATTCAGCCTCTAATTACACGTAAGATTGCCTATGATAAATATGAAATCATTGCTGGTGAGAGACGTTGGCGTGCTGCAAAAATTGCTGGACTGAATAAAGTCCCTGTCATTATTCGTAAAATTAATGATCAAGTTGCACTAGCAATTGGTCTGATTGAAAATATCCAGCGTGAAGCACTAACGCCACTTGAAGAAGCTAAGGCGCTTCAGCGGTTAATTAAAGATTTTAAAATGACGCATGAAGAAATATCACATGTGGTTAGTCGTTCTAGATCTAGTGTAAGTAACTTAATACGCCTATTACAACTTGGCGACAATGCCAAGCAATTACTTAGTAATGGCGATATAGAAATGGGTCACGGGCGTGCCTTACTGTCATTGAGCGACAAACAACAGTTTGAGGTTGGTAACCAAGTAGTAAAAAGATCTTTATCTGTACGCCAAACTGAAGAATTAGTCAAAAGGGTTCTTGACCCAAAGCCTACTAAGTCCAATACAATTAAACCTCATATCAAGACATATATAGATTTTTTAAGCAAAAAACTTAGCTCAAAAATAGAGATTAAGGACAGCGACAACAAAGGTAGGGTTATTATTCATTACCAATCTAAAGATGAGCTTAATAAAATCTTAAACCACATCAATTAAATATCAAAAAATTGCTATATAACGCTAATCAATAATACCGTTACGAGAAAATGTAAAAGTTTTTAAGGCTTCTAAAAAGTTATCTGAAAATAATCCGGTAATATCGCCATGCGCCCAAATATAAAAGGCTTTACCGAGCAGATATTCCTCAGGTACAAAACCCCAAAAACGACTGTCACTACTACGACTTCGGTTATCACCCATAACGAAATAATGTCCATTTGGAACATTAACAATAACACTAACAGAGCAAGCATTAAGGATAGTACTAGAACATCGTGTGGGATTTGTTATCTAATAGCGACACGATAATGCTTATAACCCAGTCCATCCCAACACCTTTCTCATACCTGTAAGTACCCAAATTTTTGGTATTCCAATCACTTGTCATTCACCATAAGCTTGTCTTTAACAGATTCAATCTTGTCACCTGGAAGACCAATCACACGCTTGATAAAATCTGCACCTTGGTAACTCGCGCCTCATTTGTTTCTCATAATTGAGGATACCTAAATACCACCACATCACACCAACGCTCTGGATCGCCCAATATCTATTTAACTCAGTGTTTTAATATTGGCAAATGAAATGGCCATAATGAAATTCTTATCCCACTAAAAACAAATCAAAAAATAAACATAAGTTAAAAATGTTGGCATCATTGAATTAGAAATGGAATTTCCTAAAAAGGCTCTACTACAAAACCTCCTAAATAAAAAAAACCAGCAATAATACTTGGAGAAAACTTCTGTGCCATAAAAATGTTTGTACAAACTTGGGGCGGATTGTGAATAAAATTTTTCTGATTTATTAAATTTTAAAAAAACAATACAAAATCAATACCCACCAATTTACCCTTAAAGTAAAGATTTTTTCTCAGAATGGCACGCTCAACTTTCCTGCTCCACCTATAAAAAAATAAATCAACAAGTAACAATTAAAAAAAAATTTTAAAACGCCCAAAATCAGAAATGCCGCTAAATAAGAAGAAAACATCCCAAGCTAAAAAATGATGATGCATGTTTACAATTGTCAGTCAATAAAAATAAAAATAAAAAATCAATAAAGTTAGTATTATATAATATCAACTTTATTATTATTCAACAATGGAGAAAAACAAATGGCATTATCTGACTTAGAAAGAGATAACCACGGTTATTTAGTTAACCTTAATCAATGGAACGAAAACATTGCTAAAGAACTTGCAGAAGAAGAAGGTGTTAATTTAACTAACGATAGCTTTAAACTTATCAACTTCTTGCGTGATGAATACATCAACTAATAACGCCAAATCAACCCAACGAGCGCAATATGGTTAAAGAAAAGGTTTAAAAGAAAAATGATTTCGGGGCGGTAAAATTAACCACTAAAGAGGCTGTTTACACCAAACTATTCCCGAAAGGCCCAGCTAAACAAGCGGGAAAAAATAAGACAGGACCTACCATGAGACTAAACGTTAAAGGTGGTCTACTAAAGATTTAATTAAATTAAAAATTTAATAAAAAGATACTCATTTAAAATAACATCCACTTTTTAATAGACTTCTACGATAATTCATACCTGCAAAATTTGCCAATAATTCAAAACAAATAAAATTTGGGAAATGAAAGTTTTGACATTATCCACACCGTTTTAATTTCAATGGGTATATTCACATCTGAGTGAGGCTACAGCAAAAGACATTGAAATTAAAAACGGGGTTGGTCGTGATAGCGAATTACAATGATGTTGCTTGGCTTTTGGAAAAGATGCCGCCTTGTAATTTTAATGCCAATCTTCTTGACACTTCTTCGTTTTTCAATACAAGAATACTACAAAGCCCATCTGCCATTACTTGTATAACCGGTCACGCTCTTTTCACACGCCAATTCTTTTGGGCGCCAGATTAAAATATTTCGCCTTGAGCGCAAAACCTTTGTTTGTTTTTTAGGGGGGCTGCCCAATAAATATCGCCTGGTAAACTTCATCAATAAGCAAGTGGCAACTAAATTCTAACTGGAATATGAATACCTTCTTAACTGTGACGAATTGAACGCGAATAGCGGACCAACAAATTCACCACTAATCCTATCGTTCATTTATCACAGTGTTAGCTTAGCACCCATTTAGCAGTAAAGATAAATCAAATAACACCATCGTGCTTGGATTTGGATTTTAATTAATATCTTTTAAGTATTATATCTGAAATTGTTGGCGGCCAATACCCACCCGCCACCAATAAAAAAACGCCGGTCTGACGAATATATCGCTTGGCACTTTGAATTTTTGGCAGCTCTTTAAACCCCCCATCACCACTTTAAACATATTTTGATTATTCATAACACACTTACAAGGAATATCCTGAAGCCCTTAAGCATTAGCGTCCGTTCAGTGGTTCACGGCACAAACGCGTGGTTTTTTTTGGCTGACTCTACATCAAGTCTTTCACCCATGTGCGTATAAAACCCAAGCCAACAATATGCAAGAAATTATTAACTTGTGCTGATGCCACTGGCAAATTATAATTAATACCTTTGAAGGAGGAGAGAGCCTTTTAATTTTTAATTTTAATTGGAAAGCTTACTCCATCGTTAACTTTCAATCACTGAGAGCCACCCATAATCTGTTCGAGGGCCGGTCAATCACTCACACATTGGGCGTTTAGAAAGTGAAATATCGCCCTAGTTAATTCACTATGCAAAAGAATTGCGCCGGCCAAAATAACCTGAACATTAAGCGCAATAGAAGTACCCAGAAATTAACCTAAAATCCAAGTGGTGAATTAAGGCCAGTTTTAAAACCATGTAAACCCAACGACATCCTTGAATGATTAATTTTTATCACTATCTTGCTTAATATTAACGCCCAGTTTATTTTCTGAAAAGCCTTAAGAGGCTAGCTAAAGAAAGCTTCGCCTTGTAGAAAAGCCCTTACTTATCCTGTGATAACCATTCTTTGCCAATGAGCCAAGGCAAATAAGCTAAACAAAAAAAAACGATGGAAATTAGACTTTCAACCCCTGGTATTTTTGAGCTTGCATAATAATTTTCCTAACAGGTTTGGTCGATAAATAAATTTACTCTAGTCAACCAGCCAATCTCGTTTTTGCCATTTTAGTCATTAACAAATAAAGACTCTATATTTTTTTTATTTTTTAGCCCATCAATTTAATTAGATCTGAGAAAGTTTAAAGACAAACTTTTGTTGAAATCCTGCAAATGAGCTTAACTAACAAATTTCATTATGGAATTATTTATGCAAATTATCACGCCACATTGTAGCATCGCTTGAAGCAATACGTGAAAAATCTTTAAAGCCTCCTGCAGCATAATCAAGAGCATTTGAATCACTCTCAATTAAATAGTCCATCAGTGAAAATGCTAATATATGTGGCAAATGTGAAGTCATCCGCCCCCTAAAAAAAATAACAAATCATCGGTGTATTTTATAGTTCATAATTTCTACCTTTGCACCCAATGCTTGCCATAATTCACTAACGCACTTAATCGCTTGTATATTGGCGTTATTCTCTGGAGTGAGAATAACACGTTTATTATTAAATAAATTACCATCTGCAGCTACACAACCACCGTTTTGTTCTTTACCCAGCCAACTCCGGATGTGGATGGAATAAAATTCTCAGGCATAGCACACCAAATACTTTCCTTTTTGCGTGTCGGCAATAAACGCTACCTTTAGTACTACCAACATCACAAATGATAACGGCTTCATCAACTAAAATGTGGCTTAGATAATTTTCCAAGAAATACTTTTAAAACTATTTTTACTGGTGTGGCAACCGCAACCAACCAATTCTGCGCTAAAAACAACGCCTTGTGCAAGATCTAAGCTAATACTCCATCAATTTACACCTAAGGCTTGGCGCTTGTTGCAAATTAGCCTCATTCCTGCCAACCCAAAACCAACAAAACTAAATTTGCAGAGATTTGTTCTTCAAACTATTTTTCAGCCCTAATTAGCAAATGATCCCACCCCCAATCATAACCAACACCGATAATAAAACAGATTCTAATTCATATTAACTACCAATTTTTAACGCATCTATAAAATGCGGTAATTTTCATTTTAGTACCAATAGAAATGCGTAAATAACTTTTGGCATTTCAACTGGGGTCACAACAATAAAGCCTTTTTTTCAATAAGGCTTGATAAATTAACACTTGGCTTCCATCAACTTTCACAGCAAATAAAGTTTGCCGACGAATGGAATATAAGGGCAAACCTAATGCCACCTAAAAATCCATTAGTTAAGTTTGTAATAAGCCCTTGCTTAATTACACAAAAATAGAATTTTTTTGTAAAAAATCCTCATCTGCTAAGGCAGCAAATCTATCGTTGCTGCAACTTTTGTGCGATATGTTTAAACATTAAAAGTTGACGAAATTACGATTTAAATAATCAGCAATCTCACTACATTGAAACTGAATAACCCACTTCGCAAACCAGCTAAGCCATTACGCTTTAGAAAAAGTGCGCGTAATCACTAAATTATCAAACCGCTTTGCAACCCAACCATAAACTAAAAGGGCGGTGGCGGTATTTTTAAATATTCAACATACTCCCTGATCTAATACCACCACAATAAATTGAACTTAGGAACTTTTGACAAGAAAATTGGGCATAAACTGTTTTTTGGCTATCTTCCAATAGCGTGCCTGTTCGGATTAGAAGGATTTAGCAATAAAAACTTAACTTAGTGTTATCAAGTAAAGCGCTAAAAGCATTGCATCCAAATACATCATGGCTAAAATCATATTTGCAGGTGTCACTAACTTTGGCTTCTAGCACCCAATGCTTTAGTAAACCAAAGAATAAACCAACAAAAGCATACGTGGAGAAAAACCACTTCAATCGCTCGCCGCAAACACAAGCACCACACTTATTCTAGCTAATAGTTCCAAAATATCATTAGAGCCATTGCCTATGGTAATATGCTCAGCAGATACTGACAAATACTTAGATATAGCCTGCTTAAGTTCAAAGCCATTGCCATCAGGGTAGCGCCCTATTCCACTGATAGATTGCTCAATTGCTGTGCGCACTTTGTCGCTAACAAGCAGAGGATTTTCGTTGCTGGCCAGTTTTACAACCTCATCTAAACCCAACTCGCGCTGTAGTTCGCTAATAGGTTTGCCACCACGATATGGACTTAGAGAAAGTATAGACTCGCAAATATTCATTATTATTCAACCAATTGAAGTAATTTGTAACAATACTTAATGCTTTTATTATCAAAAGATAATAGATCATAAATAAGTGGATTATTTTTTGTATTATTTTCTTTAAAACCTTCATCTTCTGTATTTTCTATTTGATGGGGTCGATTAAAACACCAACTACAAAACAGTAACAGGATAAGAACCTAGGATATCTAGCTTAAGAGCTTTTTCAGCAATTTGCACCAAGGCGCTTTGCACGCACTTTTCTTGCTGATGACCATCAATATCAATTAGAAATAGGTACTCCCATTTCACACCTGGTATTGGATGGCGTGCAATCTGCAGTATGTTGATATTTTGATTTTTAAAAGGTAACAACAAGTCAAATAACGCACCTGCTTCGTGTTTAGTGACAACCAATAAAGAAGTTTTATCTTTTCCTGAAGATGCAATATCTTCTTTGCCAAGCACTAAAAAGCGCGTGACATTGCCAGTTTTGTCTTCAATATTTTTAGCAACACGCTCTAACCCATATAAACCAAGTGCTGCTTCTGATGCAATCGCTGCAGCACTCAATTTCATCTTTAACCAATACGAGCTGACTAAAGCATTTGACGCCACAGAACTTGAGGCCCCACCTTTGGATAAATTGATTTTGTTTTTTAGCCAATCTTTGGGACATTGTTCAAGTGCCTGTTTGATGCGCGTTTAAATTACCTTTGATACTCTTTGAGACTGATTCGGCCATCATTAATTGATGATTGAATTGAAATTTCAATTTCATCCACAAATTTTTAGATTCTTGAGAATAAAGCATAATCAACCGTTACGCCATAATCACCGCCAATTAGACGAATTTTCAATCGGATACAACGCCCAATAATTTTGCTCCAATGTTTTTTTTTCACTTCATGAAAAAATTTCTTCCAATGGCATACCAACAATATTAAAGTTGATACCGCATGCGCCCGAAATGTTTTAGGCGAGCTTCTTGCGTAAAATGTCCTTCAGGACCTAAATAAGCAACTAATACCCCTCTCAAGCGATGACAAGCAGACTTAATTTCACGGAAAATATGTGCATATCTTTATACTTTAACCATATTTTCATTACGCTTGATAATCGTACGCAACACTTGCGCTTCACGCTCTGGACGGTAAAAACTACTATTATCTTTTGCAACTTTTTTAACTTTTGCAACAGCTGATGCTAGATTTGCACGCTTACCAATTAACGACTGAATCTTCTTATCCAGTACATCAATTTCAACTCTTAGTTTTTCCAGTTCTTTGTTCATTTTTATCACTTACAAATTTCTTACCATCAATACGCCTTCGACTTGTTTTAGATTTTTAACTACTGTATCAGAAATATTGCCATCTATGTCAACCAAAGTATAAGCAACTTCGTCTCTGATTTGTTTCAAATATCAATAATATTCACACTCTTTCTTTAGCAAGTATAGTTGAGATTTGACACACAATATTTCGGAAATATGTTTTTATTGTCGCAATTGACAAGGCGAGAGCCACTAGTTCCTCAACATTCTTGTTTCTGGAAAAAGTCACCGAATTTATATTACCGTTCTCAAGTTAATCTTTTACTTGGTTTATTACCATAATTGCACAGTTATCTTCTGCCTCAGCAGTTGATGCACCTAAATGTGGTAAAGCAATTACCCTATAATGATTTTTTTTATCATCAATTGGAAAATCTGTCACATAATATTTAACTTTGCCTGCTTCAAGTGCTATAATCAACGCATCTTCGTCAATAATACCATCTCGTGCAAAATTCAAAATTGTTGCACCCTCTGGTAACAAAGCAATGCGCTCTTTGTTCAATAAATTTTTAGTGCCTTTTACTAATGGCACATGAAAAGACACGAAATCACTTTGTGAAAATAGTTCATCAATATTCAGTGCCTGCTCAACATTAGCTGAGAGCTTCCAAGCGCTTTTAATAGTGATGCTAGTATCAAAACCAATCACTCTCATGCCTAACATAGTTGCTGCATTAGCAATCTGTACACCAATCGCACCCAAACCAACAATGCCTAGTGTTTTACCTGGTAGTTCTGAGCCTGCATAATTTTTCTTACCATCCTCTACGCAGTTTTTACGATCCTCTACCGCAGTTTTTAGACTATCTAACGGCAAATTATTGACATAATCCCACGCTTGGCAAATATTACGACTGGCAAGCAACATTGACGATATCACTAACTCTTTTACCGCATTCGCATTTGCACCTGGTGCGTTAAATACTACTACACCTTTCTCACTCATTTTATCAAGTGGAATATTATTAATACCAGCGCCAGCACGGCCAACAACCTTAAGATTGTCACCGATTTCTAACTTATGCATTTTAGTGCTGCGCACTAAAATACCATCAGGGTTTATTATTTCAGTAGAAACTTCATAATCTTCTTTTGATAATTTCTTTAAACCAATAGGGGAGATATTATTTAATGTTTGTATTTTATTCATTTTCGTTCTCTTTGCAAATTTCTTGCATAAATGCAAACTGCTTATCAACGCCTCTTGTGCATTGCATTATAAATACTGGCACGGCATATCCACTACTGATCGGTGTTTTTAAAGTATTAAACCATTATTAGCTGCTTTTTCTAAAGAACAAACTGTTAAGTCTTTCATTTGCCAACAAAAGGTATATTCCAACCAAGAACGGTATTTTTTTGCAACAGGATTTGAATAAAAAACCAGGACATGTCAATCGGGATCAATAGAGTGTTTTGCCTTATGTTCATTGATTTGTACTATTGCAGTCAAGCATCCTTTCTTCTTTTAGCCATTCAAATACAGACTTTGCCAACATAACAAGGATAAGTTGATTGGTGTGTGATACATTGAATTATTATTTGCTTGGGTTGCATATTCATATAAAAATCGCTGATTTTTTTACCACATTACCATTAAATCTTACACGCACTATTAAATCGTCAAGCCGAAAATACCAATATTTTTCTGTGCACCAGCATAAATTACACCATATTTTGACACGTCAATTTCGCGTGATAGAATCATTGATGACATATCTGCTACCAACGGCATATTCACTTCTGGTATGTAATCAAACTCTAAACCTGCAATAGTTTCATTTGGTGTGTAATGAAGATAAGCAGCATTTTCATCAATATTCCAATTTTCAAAATTAGCAATATCTGTATATTTATTACTAGAACTATCTGTGCAAATATTCACATTGCAATAACGCTGAGCTTCAGTAATTGCCTTTTTAGACCAATGGCCTGTATGTGCATAATTAGCTATTGTCTTGCCATGCAGTAAATTAATTGGTATCATAGAAAATTGTGCTGACGCACCACCTTGTAAAAACAAAACTTTGTAGTTATCAGTGATGTTCATTAAGTCACGCAAATCTTGTTCAGATTTTTGTGCCAATGCCATAAAATCTGCACCACGATGAGATATTTCCATCAACTGATGCTTTGGCTTCCGTTATATGCTAATAACTCCTCTTGGCATTAGTTGCAAACACCTTGCTTTGGCAACATTGAAGGACCTGCGCTAAAATTATAAATTTGATCATTTTAATTTGTCTATTATTGATTATTTATAAATAAAATATAATTTTATCAGAACTCAAGGGCTATTAAGGGGACTTATTTAATGATAAATATAACTTGTTTTGATTTGGAAGTGGGTAGTATAGTCCCAGCTGTTTCGCAGCGGTATTTGTTTATTTTTAAAAATCAGTCCGATAATAATCTTGCTCAGTCTAACTCTCGAAGGATGAATTTTATTTAAAAAAATACTTTGTGGTGCAATTATCTTATTCACCAGTCTTATTGCAAACGCAAGTTTTGGGGCCTTTGTATTTATCTTACAACCGAATAATCGACTGATAGTACGGTTATTAATCTATTGCTTCAACACTTAGTTTTTAATGCTGATGATATTAAAGCAACAGGTGCAAGTACTTTTTTAGATTTTTTAGCAACTGTACCAAGTGTGGGCTTATATAACCCACACGGCAATATACCTGCGATATTTATGCGTGGTGGTGATTCAGACCATACTTTAGTTCTTAGTTGTGGGGTTTAGTGTTAATAGCATTGATTCACTTTAATGGTGCTGATTGAATATGGGATCTTATACAGTATTGCACTTAATGATATTGCAAAAATAGAAATAATTAAAAACTCAGGTTCGGTTTTATATGGTTCGTCAGCAATTGCAGGCGTAATTAGCATTACAACAAAAAAAGGCGCAGATGGTGCGAGCACTGCAGTAAGTATCAAATCTGGAACACATAATCTTAAAAATTACACATTATCAGCAAGTGATGGAGATAAAGATGGTTATATTAGATTTACTCACAATAAATACACAACCGATGGAATTAATGCTCAAACCGGTGATAGAACTGGTGAAAAAGACGGCATCAAGAGTCAAACTACACAAATCAAAGCTGGCAATGAGTACTTAGGTGTTAGTTATTTAGAGAGTATAAATAAAACTGAATATGATGGCTTTGGTGGCACAAATACTGGTGAATTAGGAGATAGGAAAATTAAATAAAAATAGGCTATTAATGCAAATAATGATAAATTTAGTAACACATGGAAGGCTAATTTATCTCTTTCACAAGCATAAAAGTAAACCGAGATAGAAAAAAAAAAAAAAAAAACCCCCCCCCCCCCCCCCCCCCCCCCCCCCCCCCCCCCCACACACAAACCCCCCCCCCCCCCCAAAAAAAAAAAAAAAAAAACCCCCCCCCCCCCCCCCCCCCCCCCCCCCCCCCCAACACAAAAATTAAATTAAAAAAAACATAAACATTGAGTCAAATGCCACCACTCTGGTGATAAATACAAAAATACTCTTTAAAACTGTATTAACGGACATAAAAATTTGATATGCTTTACTAAATATGGGTTGTCACAAGTTGAAAGTTGAAAACAAAACAACGAATAAACTAAAGCATAACTAGTAAGGATTTATTTATAAAACTTGGCAAAAACAAAATATTAAATTCCTTAGATTTTAATTACTAAGGACTTCGCTTATATCATAAACATAATAAATTTAGTAGTCATACTTTGTTTACCAACAATAGGATTTGGTAAAGAATTTGGGTAATAGAACTAAAGAATGACAAGGTAATTACAATTACAAGCCTTTCAAGCGCCAAACAAACTTAAAAGAAGAAACGTGGGCAGTCAAATAAATGATTTTAAACCAGAAAACTTCAAACAAAAATTTATTAATATAGGATTAAACAGAAATATTGTTTGGGGGTGGGTAAAGGTTGGTTTTGTCATTATTTAAATTTAAAAATAAAGAAGAAAATGGAATTAAGTTATAAGGTGGATGGCCCAACTTCTATTTATATAAATTGAAGAATGAATATGAGGACTAAAGGAGTCTTGAGGTATCGTTAAATACTAATTGCCTTTTGGTGCAATATTGATCTCTTTAATCATACTTACTCTAAAAGTAGTATAAATAACAGCAAAACACTCCAGATGCAAGAAGGCCTAAGGAATATCACTAATATGATCGGTTAATAAGCAATATTATAAATTTAACTCAAGAAATACAAAGTCATTAAAAAAATCATCTAGTTTTTGACGGTATTAAAATTTAGATGGCTACATTTCTTGATTAATTATTTCAAATAAAGTTATGATTTGATTTTAACAAGTAACACTTAATGTATTATTTAATCTTAAATTAAAAAATTGTTACTGATTAAGGGATTACACTTATAGCCCAATGGTTTATAAAATCAACTAGGTAGATTCACTTGAAATAGGCTTAGAGTTCATTCAATTTCTAAAACGCACACTATTTAATAGAGTAACAAAAGAAAAGACCAGTACTTATTTGCCTTAACGTTACACCCTAAAAAATAAAAACTTAAGTATTAATCCATTAAGGACATTTTTACAACTGTTTAGTCAAAATTTAACAACTTTCAACACTCTTATCATATTTCTTCGCAGGCTTCCTGCATAAATTTAAAATCAAATGTTAGAGGGTCGGGTCAATTAGTTAAGAATCGGCATCAAAAATAAAAAATAAGCTTGCATTAACTATGAGTAAGTTAGATGACGCCTTACTTACTTGGTACAAAATTAGTAGTCAAGCATTTACTCAACACATACAAAATAGAATTGGGCATCTTTGAGGTAAAAATAACGAATTTCAACACTTTTGTATACCGATTACAACCTGATTTTAAGTGGCAAATTAAATTAAAATTAACCAAGGAAAGGAAAAATCATTCAACAACGATAATTTCATCTTTTACCGATTTAGCTATAACAAAATTATAATTAAAGATTTAATAACACCAATACTACTAATCAAATTTTAGCGAGCAATGCAAAAAAATAAAGGTAAAATGAAATTACATAATGTGGTTTATTTTTTATTTAGTAAATAAAGTAAACAAAACTAACCTAAAGGATTAAGGAAATGACAAAACAAATCAACAATTTATTCGCTTACGTTTATCATGCGGTGCTTTTAATTATTGCCACTGGTGGAACACGGACAACTGGCTCTCATTCATTCCGTGCATTTACCAGACTTTCACCATACCCTGCACTGTTTATTGCCTTGGCGTTATTTACCGACAATTTTGTTTTGGTAGGCATTTACGCTTATTTATTAGGCAGCATAGCTATTGATAACTACGCCATTATACATCAAGGCCAATTTAGCGCCAAACTGTATCACCCCAGCTTACAGACCTATTTACCGCTGACTTTATACGGTATTTTTTGGGTAAGTAAAATTATCATTAGATACGATTGATAACTTGATTTTAATTAATATCGTTAAAAATTAAAAACAATTTATTATTATAGCTGTTACCTGTACACAATGGCTTATTAGTAACACGTTTAAGTTATTACTATTTTTAACGCAACCTATAATAAAGTAGGATGGGTTTCGATTTCCCAAGCATATATAGCAAAATGGTCAATTCATTGAGATTGCAATCGGTTATTATTTGGATGAATGGCAGGTGTATTGTCTCCTATTTACGCTGATTACCAACCATTCATTAACCATGGCATTGAAAATATTCAAAAAAGTGTTAATGAATGAATTAAAGACAGAATGTGCAGGTAAAAAAGCGCACCATTGATGCCTCGCATTAAAAAAAAGCAAAATATTAGATAAAGGCATTTTGTATTACATTACTGGTTAATGGCAAAGGCAAATCTTTCTTCCGCAACTTGGTATGGTATGGCCGTTGCATTAGGACCAAAATATGCCAAAATTGCTATTGTTAAACTTCCTAAAAAGGTTACACAAGATAAAGGTGAAGATGTTTTTTTACTAAACAGACAAATATCCGCACCATCCACTATGAATACAGGTTTTACTATGGGATACACAAGACAAGGAGAATCTTGATAAAAATATTGGGCATTAGAAACTTGGCGGAACCAAGCTTGAGCAATACTTTTGGAGGATTAAATACATTGATTTAGTTGGTACTTGATTGAGGTTACTTAATTTTTATTGATTATGTTAATTAAATAAATTTTTAGACGAGGAGGATAAAGTCATTTTAAATACACTCAATAATCGCCAAAAAAACCAGCATATTATTATCACTGGTAGATCTGCCACTAAAGATCTAATTGCCATAGCGGATACTGTCAGTGAAATAACAGACATCAAGCATGCTTTTAGGTCTGATATCAAGGCTCAAAAAGGCATTGATTTATAAATTAACAAGATTCGCGCACTTGTTATTAGATATTATTAAGATTTTTACTACATCAACACCAAGTATCTTGTCATATTTTACTAAGCCTATATGACTTTTTTAATTTAATTTTGCCTAAAAAATTTTAAATATATCAAATACCAAATAACCAATTTGGTTGGTTGTTTTTTTGGTAATTTAATAGATAGTTTTTTTAATCTTAAATTCAATCGTAGCACATCTATATTAAGATTTTTTTAATCACTTGATAAAAATCACTGGCTTAACTACCTTAAAAATCTTTGTGATAATATTTCCAAATTAACTATAAAAAAATATTCTTATAGAGCCTTGTAAGATTCTATAACAAAACATTATAAAAATAAGTTATTTGCGCTAAATTTTATTCGTTGTTTAAAAACTACAATAGTGAAATTTAACCTTAAGTAAGAGTATATTTGGTTTATTTTTATTTCAAATTACTGTATTGAACTTAACTTAAGTGTAATAATAGATTTTAAATTGTTGAAGTGTTATATGTTAAAGAATTAACTACAAACGCAACACTTTGCTCGATTACACTGCGTCTATCACCATTAAAATATTGCGTGGTAGCAAAATGCACTTCTTTAATAAAAAATCCCAAAACACACAGTGCCTACAGGCTTGTTTTTTTGTCCCGCTGTTGATGTTGGCCGGCAATACCTAGTAATAGATACGGCGAATATTGGCATTGGAATTTTTAATTAATACTTGCTCCATCTTATTGCGGTTTGCTCGCAAAACTGCACCAAAGGTATCCAAAGTAGGTTTTTTCACGCCAAGTAACTCTATTTTTGCTTGATTACTATAAGTGATAAAACCTCTATCAAAATAATCAGACGAGCCACTCTCTTGAGTAAGTAACACAGATAAACTGCCGCCAGTACAAGACTCTGCCACAGCTATAGTGAGTGATTTTTTCCTTAATAACTCAGTTAGCTGACTCATTTAAGTGCTGCCTGAACAATTTCAAAAATATCTTTAGATAAATTTTTAATATTGAAAATTCTTTCTAATTGTTGTTTTTGAAGAATTTTTAACTCAGGAGTAAAACGTTTCCAATGATTGTAAGTTGTTACTAACCTTGCGCCAATTTGTGGGTTGCTAGTATTTAGTCTAAGTAATCCATTTTTCAGTGAAAAATTAAATCTAGGCCTTGTTATGTAAAATTTGTATTAATAATTATGAGAAAAGCCATTAACCACGCTACGCAAGCGATTTGGTGTGTTAAAAGAGAATAATTCATGCTCCATTAATATTTTGACTGAATCAACATCACACACATTACTAGATGCTAAAGTAGAAAAATATTTATCCATACCACTTGTGTATTTCCTTTATTTAAATTCTTGATGAAATAATCATCTGATGGCTTGATTTTCCTTATATTAGATTTTTATCGCTATGTTTAGTAAAATTCTAAATGCTGTGGGTTAAAATTTGTTCGCGTCATTACAATCCGGGCTGTGGTAAAATTGCGTCGTATTAACTATAATCTTAACTCGCCATCTTTATTTTGCTAAATAAATAAAATTAAAACAAATGTTTTTTAATGCTCTTTGCCCAACGGCTTTTGTCGTGAATTCATAAGCTTTTTTGGTATTGAGTAATTGATATATTTCAAGTAACAAAGGTTTGAATCTTGTTAATATTTTTTGAATAACCATTTCGCGCTTATTGTGAATATCAAATACATCTATCACCGTTTGATGATTATGAAGAGCACGCTCAGATGGTAGCGTTAATAATTCACAAACCAGTGACTTGTCTTGCGTATTTTTAATCATGGATTTAATAGCGTCAAAAAATAACACTTCATCCATCTTTTCAGGCGTGAGTATCAAAGATAGCCACAATTGTTGCACTTGATTCACCATCAGATGTTAAAGCTATCATGATCATGCTTAACTAAAAATATTTTTTGTTCAAAACTTAAATTATCATTAAGCTTAATTGGCGCTGAAAATCCACGCAACCAAGAAGGTATTGGCTCTGATATCATATTTTTAAATACGAAACTTTGTTCTTTATTTTTAATAAAGTGTTAATACGCCTTGATTCTGAATTCATTGGCCTGTATCATCAAGTAATGCCAAATGATAAAGGGAATTAAATAATGCATATTTTGCTGGTTTAACCGTTACCGTGTAGGTGCTTTTATCATCTTATTAGTAGTGTTGATTTTAATTTCCACCTCAGGTGTGGGCCAGATTGTGAATAAACCAGTGTTTAAAATTTGCGTGAAAGTCAAATCTCATTTAGCATCACTCTATAACTTAACTAATAAAGTCATCAATTGTTCACTGCCTGAGAATTTCGTGACGTTTTAAAATACAAAAATTATAACCTTTTGAAAGCCCATCTTCGCCAAAGAAAAGTATTTGGATTCCATGCGAATTAATTAGTTTCCGCACCTTGTTCTCATAGACAGTCAGTGTGTAAAAATTAATTCATTTCAATATAGCTTGCAGGGCGGGGTACAGGGTGCGACCATTGGGCCCTGCAATCTTCAGCAAATTGGTGAGTTGGCGGTTAACTTATCCACATCATCAATGCGCATTGATTTGAGGCGTGAGGCAAGTCCACTAAGTAATTCCATGATATCTTAAATACGGTTAAACCTTCTTTTAAACATTAAGCTGAAACCGCCAATCTTTATGCAGGTCAACGCGATTACCTGTCCAGTTGGTGGAAAATACTCCATTCGCCCTATAATAATTGCTTTCAAATATTAATAAACGTCCATTCATCGGTTGCACTCTATTGTTATCTGCCAATACGCAAGCAGAATTTAAACACATTCCGAACCCGTTATGTGTTTTGCCATAGCACCCATATTTAAAAATCAATTCAACTGCCACCCCAATTTCATTATAAATTATCTAAATTCCATATTGCCAATCCAAAACGCATCGTTCATTCCCCATTTGAAATGCGCGTTTTGGAGTGCATTCATAGCAAACTGGCGTGTTGTGTTTGCACTTATGATATTGAACATAAATTTTTAGGGCTACTTGCAGACCAGAATTAGCGTTGTTTAGGTAATCTTTCTAAGAAACAATAAAATAAACTCTTGCCTACCCTAAATGCAAATTAAATAAACAAGGTTTAGGTGATGGATCGTGCCAAGTTGCTCCGTGGGCCATTTGGAGTGTGCTAATTCATAAATTTACCATTACGCAATTAGCACAGGATAGATTTATCCATGCGTTTGCTTTCAATATGTGGTAGTAAAAATACACTCAATAACACATCAGGGCGAATCTAAATAATAATGTGATTTTGGCGAAAGCCATGTGCTTTCACATTGTGTGCAAAAATGAATTAATCAGTGATTTTTTGATATAAGACCCATTTAAGCTAGGTTTTATTGGTTTCCTGGGTGTAGTTTTAGTTTGTATTTCTAAGATTAAAGCGTTGTGGTATTTTCTCAATTCTAAGCCGTTTTTTTTATTTTTATTTATGTATTTTTTTATTTTTTTAATTACTAAGGTGTATATTTCCTGGCTTAACGCCATCAACTAAGATAAAAATCAATTCTAAGTCAACGCCATTTAAAAATAAATTGCCACTTTTATCAGTACTTAAAGGATTTTGATAAAAATCAATTTTTGACGATACAATTGTCCCATTCTCGCCTAGGAGAAAACTTAACTCAGTTGTGCGAATTAAATATGGGCTTACTGTGTAGTCTTTGCGATAAATAACTTGTGGTTTGTTCATTAATGATAATAAAAGTATTTAACTAAATATTTTAATTGGCTTTTTGGATAAAATAATGGTATATTTTTTTACGCTGAGTGGCTTTGAAATTTACCTGCCGTACTTAGCATTATTTTTTACTCTACTTTATTTACCATTAGTATTGTTCGATAATAAATATACACTAAAGTTATTTATAACCATAATTTTAATCATCAGCATAATTGCTTCTTACTTCTCGCAGATTGGCGTGGTGTTTCATGAGTATACGATTATCAATTGTTGATAACATTAAAGAAAACAACGCCAACAATGTGATTGAACTCTTATCCATACTATTAATTATATATATGCTTTTATTCCTATTCTATTACCTTGCTATAGCTCGTTAAAATTAAACTACAAAAATTCTTAATAGAAAGTAGAAATAGAAGCTTAAGTACGACTATAGTTATCATCGTTGCATTTGTTATTATTTTACCCAATATAAAACTTTTGACTTATTTTGAAAGAAAGAATCGTTATTCAAGGAACTTCGTTGATCCTATTTTTATTGTTAATTAATTAGCCAAATATACAAAAAATACCTATTATACAAACAAGCAAAAAAATTATTGGTAATGGCGCAACAATTACAAAAGTAAACAAACAAAGGGCAATCTGGATTTTTATTATTGGAGAGACCGCAAGAGCAGATCTATTTTCACTTAATAATTATAAAAAACCAACAAATCCTAAATTTAATAAACAAAATTCTAGTGTTTTAATTGTTCTACGTTCACTTGACTCTCATGGTCCAAAATATTACAAACACTATCCTAAAGAATTTGACCTTACTTGCAAAAATATACCAGAACAATGCACCGATATAAAATTAATAATACATACGGTAATAGTATTTTGCATACTAATTATTTCATTGATAGTATTATTCAACTAATAGAAAATAACTACCACAATGGCTTCGTATTTTATACCCCATGATCATAGTGAATCTTTAGATGAAGACGGTATTTATTTACATTGGTGACCTATAATATTATTACACCTAAAACACAAACCCGTGCTCCAATATTAGCATGGCTTATTAATGAAATATCAGCTAATATTGGTAAAATATCATCACATGATAATATTTCACATTCTTTATTGGGATTGTTTAATATTGAAATAAAAATTTATGATAAGAAAATGGATTTATTTAAGTACTTTGCATAAATAGTAGTGATTAGCAAAATAACAGATTCTGCTAAATTAGTAAAAGATGGTATTTTGATAATTATTCATATTTATGTAAATGTTCTTCTGATTAGCAATGCCAAATGCTTAAATTGTAAACAAGACTATAGCCAAGATAAGTCTATAAATCACAAACGGCATCATACCCAATTTGTCTAGTAATTTAATAAAAAAATAAAATAGTCAAATAAGCAAAAATTGCAGAAATCAAAAATCCGATGAGTAAATACAGCCAATTGACTTGCTCTGGAGTTTTGTACAAATCAACAAAAATAAATAATGAAGAAAGTAAAATAACAGGAATTGAAAGTAAAAAGGAAAATTTTATTGCAAGTTTATATCCAAGGCCTAATAATAATCCAGCGGTAATAGTTACACCACTTCTTGAGGTGCCGGGAATTAATGCTAATGCCTGAAAACTACCTATTATCAATATATCGCTCCAAGTAATATCTACTTTAAAAAAATTATGCTTTCGATTGATATAATCAGCAAAGCCTAATAGGATTCCAAAAAATAAAGTTGTATAAGCAATAATTTCAGTGTTGCGTAAATTATTTTCTATAATATCTTTAAATAAAAACCCAAAAATACCAACAGGAATGGTTCCAATAATTACTCCCCATCCAAGTTTTGAGTTAGCATCTATACTGGGACTTTGAGTAAAGCACGCGTAAATAATCTTGCTAATACTATTATTATAATAAAAAATAACTGCACTTAATGTGCCCATATGTATTATTACGTCAAACGCCAGGCCTTGGTCGGGCCAGTTATTTAACTTAGGCACTAAAATCAAATGCGCAGAAGAGGATATTGGTAAAAACTCGCTAACCCCCTGTATTAACGCTAAAACAATTGTTTGAGTAAAGTCCATTGTTCTTTATAATTTACAAGTTAAATCTTGCTCTTTAAAGCCTTTTAATTTTACTCGCGTATTTTTACTCAATGCTAATACTTTAAAACTCTCGCCCATTGCACTTGGTAATACCAATTGTTTTATTTGTTGCGCTAAACTGATACGTTTATCTTCATCTTTTTCGCTCAATAAGTATTCATCAATACCCAAAGAAATAAGAAACATAGCCTGAGTAGCATAACCAGACACCGTAAAACCACACTCAAATGCCTTGTCAGCAATATCGGAAAAATTAACCGAAGTGGTTATATCTTGCTCACCAATATATTCAAACACATTGTCACTCGCCTTATGTTGATAATAACACCTTAATGTACCCTCATTACGCTGAGGATGAAAATACTCATCTCGTCCCATGCCATAATCAATCAATAAAACCACGCCATTATCCATTATCTCGCTTAAACTTTCAGTCCATGCTATCGCTCTTTCGTTAATTTCGGTAATATAACCATATGTAGCTTCAAGAGGTAATTGTATTTTATCATTGATATAAAGTTGCTTTAGCGCTTGCCATACTAACTTATCGTCTTGATAGTCTACACCTAATTCTTTAAAGCCATCAGTTTGATTAATCAGTCGTTTAGCTGGCATAGCATCCAACACCTCGTTAGCGATTATCACGCCTGAAAAATTCTTTGGTAGAGTACTTAACCAAACTACTCTATCCATTAATTCTGGCAAAGCCTTATTAATGGTATCTTTTTGTCTTTGCTGTAATTCAGCACTTAATTCTAAAATAAAATAAGTGCTTGGCAGCTTGTTAAGTCTCCCTAATTCAAATAATATTTGTGCCGCTAATACACCACTACCTGCGCCAAATTCCAATAATTCATCTCCATTATTTAATACTTGTGCACATTGCCTAGCAAGACAAAAGCCAAATAAATCAGAAGTTTCAGGTGCAGTAATGAAATCTCCTCGCTCACCAAATTTTTGCTCGCCACTACTATAATATCCTTTAGCTGGATAATATAACGCTAAATTCATAAATTCATCAAACCCTATAGGCTCAGATTTTTGTATAATAGTATTCTTAATAATTTTTTCTAGACTCACAAGAGTCATTTTATATGAAAACAGCGCTCATTACAGGTGGTGCGCAGCGTATTGGTGCACAAATCACCCAAACACTGCACGCACGCGATTACAATGTAATTATTCATTATAGAAATTCTAACAAAAAAGCACAATCCTTAGCTGATAAGCTTAATAAAGTGCGTGCTAATTCAGCTATCCTTGTACAAGCAGAGTTATCTGACATTCAGGCATTGCAAATTCTAGCAAATTCAATTAAACATTTAAATTTACTAGTAAATAATGCTTCTATTTTTTACCCAACTCCAGTACAAAATACCGATGAAAACGATTGGAATAAAATCATCAATACCAATCTAATGGCGCCATTTTTTCTATCGCAATATTTATCAGCAACTTTATCAAAAAATAATGGCTGTATTATTAATATTGTTGATATTCACGCCCATCGTCCATTAAAAAATCATGCAATCTATAATATTTCCAAAGCAGGTGTATTAATGATGACGCAAACTTTAGCAAAGGAATTAGCGCCAGAGATTCGTGTGTGTGGTGTTGCACCAGGATCAATTTTATGGCCAGAAAACGAAGCCGAGATCAATGATGAACAAAAACACAATATCCTAAGTAAAATACCTTTGAATAAACAGGGTAGCCCAGAAGATATTGCTAACGCAGTTTTGTTTTTAACTATCTCTACTTATATCACTGGTCAAGTTATTAATGTTGATGGTGGGCGTACATTAAATCAATAGTAATTTTTATGTTATAATACAAAATTAATCTAATGATAATTAACACTACATTAACAAAAGAATTTTTTAAGTTTTTAGATGCAGGACAAAACATAACAAAAACAAACAGATAGGTATTTATAAACATTTGGCTTTTGCCACACATAGAGAAATATAATTGTTTATTACTTTATAAATTAATAAACTAAAAAAGGCTAGACAAGCCGATAGAAAATAGATTTTTGAAATATTAATGAATCGAATAAATCACATTTTAAACTTAATTCAACACAACTGTATTGATTCTCTATGCGTGGAAAGGCTCTACTATTAGGACTAAACCATGAATCACATTTTAATCAACGCAACTCACTCTGAAGAGATTAGAGTTGCTATTGTAAGAAACAAAAAACTTACTTCTCTCAATATAGAAACTAGCCTTAATCAAAAAAATAAAGGTAATATTTACAAAGGTAGAATATCCAGAGTTGAGCAATCCTTAGAGGCTGCTTTCGTCGATTACGGAAAAGAGAGACAAGGATTTTTACCATTTAAAGAAGTTACTGAAGCATTAAGAGTAAACACACAAGCCAGGTGAAAAACTCACTATTTCTGATGTTTTAAAAAAAGGACAAGAGATTATCGTCCAAGTTGAAAAAGAAGAGCGTGGTAATAAAGGTGCTGCACTAAGCACTTATATCAACTTAGCTGGTGCCTACATGATATTGATGCCAGACAATGCAAAAAGTAATGGCATTTCTAGACAGATCACTTCATCAGATAGACAGTTGCTAAAAAAAATCATTACTGAAATCACCATGCCAGAAAACTCTAGCTTGATCATCCGAACTGCTGGTGCAGGTAAGACTTTAGAAGAGCTACAATGGGAGGTTGACTACTTATCGGAGTTATGGGGCTCAATTAACGCCACAGCACAAGAGCGTTCAGAGCCTTTTTTAATTTATCAAGAAAGTGATATAGTGATTCGCACACTGCGTGATTATTTAAGAGAAGATACTGATAGTGTAATTATTGACGACCTAGAGACTTTCCAAAATGCTAAAGAGTTTGTTAGTTTTGTTCTACCACATCACTTAGACCGTATTAAACAGTTCGATGCCTCTGAGGATTCTTTATTTAATAATATGGGCATTGAGTCACAAGTAAAAAGTATTTTTAAGCGTGAAGTATCCCTGCGCACAGGTGCTACTATTGTCTTTGACACAACTGAAGCACTGACTGCCATTGACATTAACTCTGCACGTGCCACTAAAGGCTTTGATATTGAAGAAACAGCTTACAACACAAACTTAGAAGCCACTAAAGAAATCGCTGCACAACTACAGCTACGTGATATTGGCGGGATTAGTGGTTATTGATTTTATTGATATGGCATCTGAGGAACACAAAAAATCCATTGAGAAAGCTATGGAAAAAGCCACTAATTCAGATCGTGCCCGCATCCAAATTAGCACAATTTTCACGCTTTGGGCTATTAGAAATGTCAAGACAGCGTTTAATGAGTTCGGTGACTGAGTCAGTAGAAAAAACCTGTTCTTCTTGTAGGGGTCGTGGCACTGCACCAACTGTTCCAAGTTTGGCATTAAATATTTTAAGGAATATTGAAGATAGTTGTAATACCTCTAGCCAAACACAAAAGCTTACTATTCAGTCTAGTGTTGATGTTATTACATACTTACTTAATGAAAAACGCACTAATATTGGTAAATTAGAAAACAAACATGGAATGACAATCACCTTATTGCCTAATCCTTATATGCAATTCCCAAACTTTAATATAAACAAACAAAAAGGTGATAATAAATCACGTCACAAGAGCTATCAAGGTATCTCCAAACCACAACAAAATATTGCAGAAAATGGGCTTAAGTATTACCAAAGAAAAGGCGGCTATTAACACTAATCACCCAACAACGCGTGTCCCTAATCAAAATAAAACTAAGTCTTTATTATCTTTTTGGATAAAAATTAAATCTATTTTTACCCATAATAAGAAAAAGAAAAATACAAATAGAAAGTACAATAATAGAAGAAATCGCAATAAAAACAATCGTAACTACAGCCAAAATAAAACGCAAAATATTCAGCAAAATAAGCAGAAGCCAAAACCTCATAACAAACCTCAGAATCAGAAAAGTACTAAGAATAAATCTCAGAAAGATACTAAAACACAAGATAAATTTAAAGAAAAATCTCAAGAAAAGCCTAATAATAAAAATAAGATGAAGGGACAAGTTAAAAAAAGCTCTCAGCTAAAACTAGAAGAAAAAAAGATAATTAAGTCCAAAATACAAGATAACGAAAAAACAAAAGTCAAATCAACAAATAAAACTTCAAAAGAGTTCAATTCTAATGTTAAGACTGATGACAAGGTAGAATAAGTATGAAACTAGCAGTTTTTGGCAATCCTATTGAACATAGTCTGTCGCCCAATATTCATATGCTATTCGCACGGCAAACTGGCGTACAAATTGAATATAATAAAATATTAGTACCAATTGATAGCTTTGCAGAAATAGCGCAAGATTTTATCAAAAAAGGTGGTAAAGGTTTTAACATTACTGTGCCATTTAAAATTGATGCCTTTAACTTAACAACGAAGCAATCAATCAATGCACAAATTACAGGCGCTGTTAACACCATCAAAGTTAACAATGATGAATTAATAGGCGAGAATACTGACGGCATTGGTCTACTTAATGACTTAACTAAAAATCTTGGTATTGATTTATATAACAAAACTGTATTAATTTTAGGTGCAGGTGGTGGTGCTCGTGGCATCTTATTGCCATTGCTACAACAACAAACTAAACGACTAATGATTGCCAATCGTACTACATCAAAAGCTGTCGATCTTGCTAAAAATTTTGAATCTTATGGCAAAACTTGTGGTTTTGGTTTAGAAAAAATCAAAGATACACCTGTGGATATTATTATCAACGCCACCAGTGCTTCTTTAAATGGGAAAATACCAGATATTGCCACTGGCGTTGCTAATAATGCGATTTGTTATGATTTAATGTATGGACAGCAAACACCTTTTATGAACTGGGCTCAAAATAATAATGCATTAATGGTTGTTGATGGTCTTGGTATGTTGGTTGAACAGGCGGCTAGTGATTTGAATTCAGGACTGGCCAAACAACCAGATACCAAGTAGTCATTAAGCCATAAAACAACTACTAAATTACAACCTATCAGGTAAATGCCATACATACGTTAAAAAGTTTTAAAAAAATTCTTTAAAATGTGAATTATATTGAATATCTGGATTAGTTGTAAAAAATTCACAGCACTAGTATTAAAATATTTTATTAAGATTTTAGATATACAGCAAATAACAGCATGCCTCTATATTTTGTTGACCATACCACTATATACCTTTTGCATAAGTCTGTTACTCATAAATTAACAATGCATATTTATCTAAAGCTAAAAACCATAGTAAAATCAATTCCATAGCTAACGTAGTTACTACAAAACATAATGATCATACAAAATAATCTGATTAATCCGACAAAACCAGTGACTTCTTAAGCTTATCTTCTTCCATCAGTATGCCGTAAGTCCAAAGAAAATCTTACCCGCGTTCCCGCTCTTACGTCCCATGAATTAACATCCTCTAGTCCCATAATTTTTAATCTGTTATTTTTAATGTCTAATGGTATTTATTTAACAAGATGCTATAGAATGAGTCCTTGAGAGTTAAATTATTTTTGAATAATACTGCATTCAAATTCTTTGATTTGATAATTAAATTTAGAGCGCCAATAGAACCAAAACTGCTCACTACCAACAGCTGTACCAAGCTACTAGTTTTCGCCCGCATCCAGTTGTATCGCCATGCCATCCCTAAATCTTCTATTTGCACAGACAAAGTTAATTAGAATAATTAATAGCTAACTGAGACTAAAACATTGACAAACAAAACAAATAATTTTTTAATTCTTTTAATTAAAAATTTCCTCATCTGCCTTTCGAACTAAACGCGCTCTAGATATTTCTGAATGGTATTATGTTGCGTATTTTGACCGTATTTGTAAATAAAATTTGGGGAGAGGCAAAATTTTACATAACTTTCGTTTAGTGGATATAAATCTTTATAAACTACTTGATGAAGGTTTGTTCCTCTAAAATAAAAATGTATCTGCTGCTTTTTTTTAGAGTAATTCTTGATATAAACAAACCCATCTTTTTGAATAAATCCATTTAACTCCCGCATAAATTGGTTTTTTGTAAGTTTTACTTCACCACTATGGGTTATTTTCAATTGATTCGCAACATTTATATTTAACTTTTAAGCTATTCAATTTGATATCAAGAAAATTATCGCAAAGCAACAAACAGCGCTTCCTAATTTCACTCATTGTAATTTTCTTTATTTAGAGTCAACAATAAAAATTGACATATACTTTTTTTTTTATTTTACCAATCTACCATACGGGTATCTATTAAGCTCCAAAATACCTTCCTTCGGTCCCCATTAAAGTTCTTGCATTAACATCAGTCATTACAGTTTTCTACAACTATTTGGGGACAATAGTGCCAACAAACCTTGGCAAAAGTATAAAGCTAACACCTCAATGCTATTACTGCCTAATTTTAATTGTTTTATTTTTAATTAATTAATTAATTATTATTTCCTTTTTATTTATTATTAAGGTTTTTCTTTCTGATTCGCCTGTTGTACAAACAAGGTTTTAATTACTCAGGTCACAATGTAAAATTAAGGAGGCTAAACGAGCTAATATTCCAACGATTATTATACTTTGCGTGTTATAAAACAAAAATTCACATGTAAGTCGATTTTTTTCTTACCTTGCCAAACAAAACCTCAATTGTGGATTGGTGCTATAACGATAAGTAGCCAACCCCAAAATAATCTTGGTAAAGGTGAGCTTCACCTTTTACTAAAATTTTTGAACTCAATTGCATTAAACTCAGAAAGCAGCGAACTTGTCCTTGCATTTTAAAGATAGATGATTGTTGTTTTGAGCCAAGCCCTAGCCGACTAACTAGGAGAATCTTTGGGACGTGAAGCAAAATATTTAATTGACTCTAAAGGTTTGGTTATTTTTTTTTTTCCGCTGCAGCAACCACAGGATTTTTACTTGACGCTCTAAAACCCAACCAAGGAAATTACCAATGCCACCATTAGGGTTTGTTGGTTAATTTGCTTATGATTTCTCAGAAATTGTAATTAGTAAGTAAAAAATAACAAAAATCCTTAGATTCATCCAAAGAATTTTTGAATTTTTAATGTAACCGTTTCTAAATATTCACCACCATATTCATACACTGGTACCAAAGGCCAAACTACATGGGGAATTTTGGCAAAGTAAGGCCAGCATCAACTGCTTGCTCCATCCCAAAATTTTGTTTTAAACTGAATCAAAGGGGTATTTATTTTTCACCAAAATCAGATCTAGATAATTCCATTAACTGGTAAATTAACATCAAATTAACTATTAATCTTAAATCTAACACTCATATTTAATCGAAATCTATCTAAGCGCTTTAATGTGGTTTCTTTCGACCCCAATAAGCTCAGGCCTATGTTAGTCCGTTATAGAACCTGGCATTTGCCTGTTACCACTAAGTTGCTTCAATCTAAATGGCTGGCCCCACTTTTAACCTTTAAAGCCAATTACTCCTAATTCATCACCATACTTGTTTGATAGATTGATTTTATTTTAATTTCATCGGATTTCCAAAGTATCTAATTGGTTTTAATTTTTAACTTAAACGCCTTAATAGCCTTAAAGTGGACTGTTTATCTTGAAACTGGTTTATTAGGCAAGCTCTTTTATCAAACAACCAAATCAAAATCTTAGGTAAAACATTTTTAATTAACCTTTCAAACCATCTCTAACAATCACGTTTTAGAAATCGCTTGTTGTTAGAATGAACTCAAACAACGAAACTACAACCATAAAAAAGCGCTGGCCCATCTCTTAAGATGGTTAAACTGATTTCTTGATTATTTCAAAACCAAACTAGTTCAATCTCCAAATGCTTAATCAAATACTCAGGTTGAGCATTATTTATAATACTCTTGATTAAGACCACAAATAATTTAATTTTTGATTCTATTAAAACATGGCTGGTGACTTTGTTAATGTAAATCTTTATATTTAAATCATAAATAACTGACACAATTTCATCTTAAAGAGAAATACTATTCTTTGTCACCATTGCGACCAAACCAAGGCGCACCAAATAAATTAATTAAGGCAAACGCTTCAGGTAGAAAAAACCCAGCATCATCCCGATTATGCCATCACAACTTACTGCACCATAAGGACGTTTTGACATAAACGTGCACCATCACTACCAAGAATCATTGGCAAATGCGAAAATAAAAATCAGGCCAAATTCCATAATGTTCAGCGCTCCTGATATAAAATAAAATTTGAACTTTAGGAACCATGAGGATGTTGTTTTAATGTGATCATCGACCCACGAATAACAGGAGTAAGTCCACCCATATACGTGTGGTCCAGTCAAACCACAACGGTTAAATTTGAAATTTTAAGTACGGCAATGGTCCGGTCAGTTAAAAGCGAGCAATAATCCAAATCATCTAACTCTCTTTATTTGCTAACTAAGTATAATTTTACCTTTAACTTGCATCATTAAAAACCACCAACACCATATTTCGTAGGATTTTAAATCGTTACAACTTTTTAGATGGATCAAAAGACAAGCCTTTAATTTACGGCACAACAAGCCCATCATACATAGCCTTTTCAATCTCCTTTTTACCCTTTTGCTATTAGTTCTTCTCGCTAAATTACTTAATCGCTCTTTTGAACAAAACTCAACAACAATAGGACATTACCTTCATCTAGTCAAATTGCCTAATCACTGCTTTATAACGCTCAAAATTGTTAGTGTTTGGTTAAAATGGGACCTTCGTCATAACTCTAATCCCCCAACCAACAAACAATTCAAACCTATTAATAAAATAGCAATCAACGATCCGATTTATGCGTTAGAGAGCTCTACATTCAGTTGTCCCGTCAATTACGTGTAAAACAAAATAAACCCTAACCTTTCTTTTTTTTCCCAACCCAAATCGATAACACCCAATGTCTGTAACCAAAGAAGTTTATTCGACACAAAGCCAAGTCAATACCAATAGCCAGTACGTTGCAAAGCCTCCGTTGTGGTTAAACAAACCTGTTGGAGATGGTTGCAAAATATTGATTTCACATAAATGAAGTGGCCCTCAATCATTGCCAATAACTGTTTTTTTTTCAAGGTCTTTTTTCAATTTCCTTGCATCCATAATTTCGTTAAAGCATACTTGAGTTTAGAAAACGCTATACATTGCCCCATTTTAGTCCATTTTTTTCAAGCTAAGACCTGTGAATTGCCACAGAACCAAAAAATAAAAAATCCATCAATTGCCTTACCCAATAATCCTTGTTTTCAACACCCTCTCCAGTCAATATACGCCAACTCCTAAAATCAGGTATCTTATGGTGCGGCCAAATTCATTGCCCTATTGCTTCGATGCTTTGACAAAATTACTCAAATCCAATGAGGGCCTGATTTCCAAACCATACCCAGTCCCATATTCATCTGCATCATGCCAAGACGCCATAGACTCTCAGCATTACCACTCATAGCAAGCGGTGCTAATAATTGATACGCCATTGAAAAGTTCTTAGAGTCAAAGGCAGCCAAGCCACTGGTTAAATCTGCCTCAAAAGCATCCGTTTCGTTAAAATTTGACATAACTTTATGACTCTTAAAATAACATAATTTTACAAGATTCATACACACAAGTTGCTGAATGTTTTTTAGATATAACTAAACAGTATTTGCAGTATTTGTTAATTAGAATTAATTTTTAAGACCGAAATAATGTTTGTTATACTTCTTATAATAAATGCTTCTTAAAATTATCTGTATAACAAAATAAGTAAATAAATATTTAAATGCAGATCAATAACTATAATAGTTATTATTTAGAAGCTATCAAAGATAATTATGATGAAATTAGGCTTAGTATTCCAAGAAAACATAGTAGTTAATTTTTAAACCTATTATTATAATCCACAGAGTAAAAAGGCGCTTTAGCTATTAACTTTTGCGCCATCTTTTTTATTGTCATTCAGTGTAATAACACAGTTAAATGCTAAAGTTAATAAATATTTGGCAAATAATCTAATTCGCCCTATATGGTGTTTTGCATCCACATCTTTAATACCGTCTTTTTTTGTACCGAGCAATTAGATTGATTAATAGCATTGATATTAGCTAAATAAGTATTAGCAATATCAGGCATAAACGAAGGTAAAATAATTTTTGTCATTAATGGGATTGTATTGAGAGCTAATATATTAAAATTATACAAATGTTTTGTTATTATAATACAATTTTCACATCATTAAATACATTGATATTTTAGTTATGGAATTTATTCAACAAGATAATAATAAAAATAGTATTGTTTCTATAAAACATAACGTAGTGACTTTATCGTATACAACACTTAGCGCTCCTTGTTTTATCTCACCTAAGTACCATATACAAATTCCTTGTTTGACATTAGATAAACTAGATAAAATGACATTATTCTCACTCAGCTCAAAAGATAATATTGATATTTTAATTATAGGCACTGGTAAAAATAGTCAATTTTTAAACCCAAACAGCAAATAGCACTACAGCAAATGAGCATTGGCGTTGAAAGTATGCACAATGAATCGGCTTGCCATAGTTTTAATTTGTTATTATCCGACGCAAGATTAGTTGGATTACTACTACTATGACACGAATTAATAAAGCTTACCATTATTGGTATAATTTTAAAGTAGATACATCGTTATTCTTAATGTTAATGAGTGTCAGTGCATTTGGCTTGTTAATGCTTTATAGTGCATCAGAATCAACAGGTTTGCTATTAAAACAAATAATACACTTTGTACTTGCTATTAGCATTATGTTAGTTGTTGCACAAATACCACTTCATTTACTTAAACGCTATTCTCCTCATTTAATATTGTTTGGTATTTTCTTGTTATTATTGGTATTACTATTTGGTTCTAATAGCGGTGGCGCTCAACGATGGTTAGATTTAGGATTAATACGTTTTCAACCATCAGAGCTAATGAAAATTATTATACCAATTGTGATCTCTTCAATTCTTAGTGAAAAAACACTACCGCCACAACCTGTGTCAAGTATATATCTCAATTTTTGCAATTATTACTACGGTTTTACTAATTGCCAAACAACCTGATTTAGGAACATCATTACTCATTGGCGCTAGTGGTGTTTATGTATTATTTTTCTCAGGTATTCATATTCAAATTATCAAGCGTAACAAATGGCTTAATCTTAGTGTAATTTTTGGCGCAATCATTAGTAGCGGTTATATTGCTTGGAACTATTTATTAATGACCTATCAAAAAAAACGAATTATGACGATGATCGACCCAAGTTCAGACCCACTGGGTGCAGGTTACCATATTTTGCAATCTAAAATTGCCATTGGATCTGGTGGCCTATTAGGTAAAGGCATTGAGCAAGGCTCTCAATCTCAACTAAACTTCTTACCTGAGCATGCTACTGATTTTATTTTTGCAGTTATTGCAGAGGAGTTGGGATTTTTAGGTATATTATTATTATTATTATTTTATAGTTTAATTATTTGGCGTTGTTTTGTCATTTCTTTAGAATCAGAAGATACATTTTCTAAATTATTAGGAGCAAGTTTGACGCTTACTTTCTTTACTTATATCTTTGTTAATATTGGCATGGTCTCTGGTTTATTACCTGTAGTGGGTGTGCCACTGCCACTAATTAGTTATGGCGGCTCATCGCTGATTACACTATTTACTAGTTTTGGTATCATTATGTCAATTCGAAAACATAAAGCACCAAGTTACCTACTATAATTCTAAATAATGTTAAAACTATTCTTATTTTTTATCCTGCTTATACCGTCACTAACATCGGCTAAAGAACTGCCAGCAACATATTTTAAAGTAACACAAAGCTTTATTGATAAAATGGTAAAAAAACATAATTTTAATAAAGATGAGTTAACAGCTATCTTTTATAGTATCAAACTTAAAACTGCTGATAAAAATATTAAAAATAAACAAAAGAAAATCAAACGCATCAAAAGATCGTCACCAATATTTTGGAATAAATACAAGAATATGTTTATCACCAAAGAACGTATTAAAGATGGTGTTAAATTTTGGCAAAATAATTTAGAAACATTAGAGCGTGCTGAGCAAATTTACCATATTCCTGTTGAAATTATTATTGCCGTCTTGGGCGTAGAAACTAATTATGGTAACAAAAAAGGTACACACCCAACACTAGAAACACTGACAAAACGTTCATTTGGAAATTACCGACGTCGTACTTTCTATCAAAAAGAATTAGAGCAATTTTTGCTAATGGCTCGTGAAAATTCTATCGCACCTTTGTCTATCAAAGGTTCATATGCAGGCGCGATGGGCTTACCACAATTCATTGCTAGTTCATATCGCCACTATGCTGTTGATTTTAACAAAGATGGAAAAATAGATTTATTCTCAGATCCTGTTGATGCTATCGGCTCAATTGCGAATTATTTTGACAAACATCAATGGCATGATTTTGGAGAGATTGCTCGCCCTATTTTGCTAGATACTAAACATCTAAAATACGCCAAACGCTCTAATTCTAAACCAAAAAAAAATGCCAAATATTGGCGTAATAAAGGTTTTGAAATCGACACAGATATTGATAATAAAACTAAATTGTCTTTTATTCGCTTACCACAAAAAATAAATGAAGATACTTGGCTCACTTTTTGGAATTTTTATGTGATAACTCGTTATAATCATGACAATAGATATGCAATGGCAGTTTATCAATTATCAGAAAAATTAAAACAGGAGTATTATTTAAATATTTATGAAAACAACACTTATTAAAACACTGTTTATAATTACAAATTATTTCGCTTTGTACATGTCAATCATGTAAAGGCGGCAATTTTTATTACTCTAAAGCGCCGTCATTAATGCCGCTGCTATTGTTTTAGATCATTTAAGTTCAAACGCAATTATTGCTTCTAAGGTAAGTCTGATGAAATAAAAAACGTTCACCAGGCAAGTTTAGCCTAAAACTAATTGACCGCTTTATGGTTTTTTGGTTTTTCAGTTGATTAAAGATGGCGAAGAAGAAACTTAAAAGACGATGGTTTTTTAAAACTCAGTAAAAAAGCATGGAAAACTGGGTGGTTTTCAAAATGTTTCGTTGAAGTGGGTTAAAATCCAATTTTAAACTTGTTGAAACACTGATTTGTTAAAATTAAAAGGGTTATGATTATTCCAATCTAGGGTAAGATTTCAGCTTTGTAGTACCAATTTGGCAGTAACAATATTTTTTGCTGGAACTGAGGGTACTTTTGCGCCACTTATATTGAACGAAGACGCTTACGAGCTTAATCATTGAGCATAACACTCGTGTTTTGAAAAATGCCATCAGGATTTAACCACATAAAAAATCAAACACACTTACCGCTAGAGATATTTTGGCGGACACTTGCCTCGGCAACCATTCGCGATTTTCCCACCTAAAATTTTATCAATAGGTTACTTCACAAAAAGGAACTTTACTTACCATGGTAATTTAAAGCAACGTTAACCGTAATAATAAATTTACTATGGACGTTGATCATACAGTAGATGGGAATGAAAACAGGTTTTACTAAAAAAGCATGGTTAAACATTTTAGTTGTTTAGATGCTAAAACGTGTTGGCATGCGAATGTTTTCTGTAGTACTAGGTTTCAACCAGGAAGCACATGCAAGAAACTTCTCAAAAACATCAAAAAAAACTATTTTAGATTACAGTTTCTTTCCGCTTTTTTGAAACAAACATACAAAAATCAGTGGAATTAATACAAAAAAAACTTACCTATTTTTTGGCTTCTACTAAAAGAACAAAATTAAAGTTGGCTTTAAAAGCCCACAGGCAGTTACTCTGTCCACGCGGAACAATATAAGCTTTCTTTCAACAATGTAATTAAGCTGAATGCTGTATTTTCAAAAACACCAATTAATACAGTGGTGATAACAATTTGGCCCATCTCAATCATTCTAATTCTTAGATGGTTATTAAAATTCTTGCGAAGCTGCCAGTTATTTGCACTTGAAGGATGCGAAATAATAAATTCTGGTTTTTTCTATCGTTATGCTGGATAAAATTCGGATTGTGAGTAACGCCTTTGTTTTACACACTGAATAACTATCTTACTAAATTATCTATAATTAATTATAAATAAATATTTTATTTTATTGGTTTTCCATTTAACGGTGTAAATTTATTTTGGAAAAATTAAAGGCCTCCTTATTCCAGTTATGGGATAGACGGTTTTTTATTTAGGTGATGGTATTTATACGAAGTTATTTAATCCTATCTAAGGGTTAATTTGATTTTATCTTAAGATTACCACTTCTTATTAAGCGTTTACATAAAGAAAAGCCTAGATGCAGATAACAAAATACACCAAACCCTTACACAATAAACAACTTAAATGGTTAGAGATTCTCGAACCAATTTATTAGGATACTCTCAATTCAATTAAAACGGAAACCAATCGCCTCTACTTACAATAATAACTCGCGGGCGCTGATTTACATCAAAAGAAACACAGTTTCAAAAAAACTTAACCCCTACTGTATACATTGAATCTAAAACCCAATTTTATAGTAAAGTAAGAATAAATTCATTATTGAGATAAAAGGCTTTTGCGGTTAATTACCACAGGACCGATATTCGCTGGTCTAGATGTGTGACATCAAAGCCACTTCCACTCTTGGGGGGCAAAACCAAAATAATAATATTTATACAAAATGCAAAAGAAGCACCCGAGAAGAAGATGGTTATTTTACATTCGTGTTAATTAATATTATTACCGAGGGTGCGGACCTCAATTGTTTTTATGGGATTTAAAAGGGACAAACACGCTATACACCCCCCACCCTGGCTGATACAACATAATCTTTTCAGGTATTTACCCGTGATTTTAGTCTTTGTTAAAGTGCTATTTAACTTGTCATCGAAAAATTGATAAATCTTGGTTTTACAAAAAAATAAAATTGTTAAATGCTGATGAAGTTGTGGATTTCTAGATCTGACCCGTGGAATTTAAATTTTGCCGATTAACCAATAAAATAGATAAACTGTACCGTTAAACGATGGCAAATGTTGGGCACTATTGGGAATGTTGTCTATAAACTATTGATCAGCATAATTAAAGAAATTTGAGTTGACCAAAGGTTTTGTCTTACTTACTAATTGGCTCAACTGAATTTTTTTTGGCGGACAAAGAACTTACGTTATTAATAACGCCAGTGATGATGCCAGGTTTTCGTTTTCGTTACCTGTTATTTCAGAATGTTAAGCGCTAATTAATCGTATACCTTTATCGCCTATGGAATGCGCCAACCAGCAAAAAGGAAGTAATAATAACTTTATTAATTTTTAAAATAGGCTACTTTAAATTTAGGATTAAATAATCTTCATAACGCCTAAAAATTATTTGCCTCAAAATATAGCACAAGGCTTTGTGTTTTAACTTGTAAGATTTTAGGGTAACACTACATTTTCTACAATGCACTTCAACAAAAATAAAAATAACAACCGAATTTAACACCTGTATTATAAAAAAGCTTATTGATGAAAATTATTAAAATTCATAAAATTAAATTGATTGCAAAAAATAATAATTTGCCATTATTTATGGATAAGATCCCTATTAAAAAGTTGGAAATGCAATTATTAATTTGATTGGTATTTTGACTAAAAAAATTACCAATAATATTCATAAGCAACATGCTTCTTTTAATGTATATTTCACATTCTCAGCGTGGGAGAATGACCATTACAACAGTTTGCAGTGGTTTCTTGTGCATCGCGGACTATCATGCACGTTAATAATTAATGATAATTTAAAAGATTTAAAAACTTGACTTTTTTATTATTTGACTTCCAAAGATGCAGTTATCGGCTCAAATACTTACCGATTTATTTTGCTCATTATTAAAAAGATGGCCTACTTGGAATTATCAGAAAATGACAATTGGCCATTCAACCCTAGCTCAAACTTTTATTACACACAAAACCAATTATTGAATATAAGAATATTCACAGTTTAATATTTAAAAAACAATTTTGAATTGATGGGGCTTACAACAGACATTTAAAGATCTTGGGTTTTTTTAAAACGCCCTATCAATACGTGATGGAAAAGCACCAATTTTTCTAAATGACATTGCCATTGGTTAAAAAATATGGCCTTACATAAAATTGCTGATAATTATCCCAGAATTCTTTCCTGTACTCAAGGACATTCTAGTTTGAAGGCAATTGATTCTAGCTGCAGGTTAGAGAGGGAAAAGCGCATGATGTTTACTCACCCAAAAATAAAAAACACCAAAAGCCAACTTAATCAGAATTCCGTGGTTAAAAACACTTATTGAATACAGATATTGATACACTAATAAAAAATGCTGGCTATTACTGATGTTATTATCAACGTCGCCTATTTATTTGGGCGAACAAATACAAATAAAACATTTTAGGCGATTAGGTGTCAAGTTTGGTTTATTAATTATTGAAATTACAGCATTGAGCATAAAATTGCACTTGGAGAGCCAGGCTGGAGGTTTTTATTGTTAAAGCACTTCCAACTGCAGGGAATTGTACCGTTTATTGTAAATTAAACTCTGATGTATTATGTTGATTATGATTTTATCCGCACTCATCCCTACCTTGATAAATTCATTTAGCACAATTTATTATTTTAATTAATAAAACCCTGAGCACAATCCAAACTGGGGTATTTTCTCATTTTGACATGGTTAAATAAATCCAACTTTTACGTAATACTCATAACTTACACTTTTGCAGGTATTGGAACTATACCCATCCAGATTTCTTTCAATTTCACCAATCAAATTACACAATTTATTTTGAGTAAAAAAAAAATTGACCCCCTATCAATTTCCTATTTAAAGAAGCGCCTTAAACAATGGACAATTAAAGTGGTGAAACACTACTTTTGGGTTGTTGGCAAGACATCGGCACATCCTGAACGCTTAGATTTGGCTTGGATAATAAACTCTAAAACAAAGATACTAATTTTAAAACCCAAAGTTATTAAATAAATAAAATAGCAATTGAAAGAAAAGTAAAATTAATGAACTTAATTGATTTTAGATTCAATTTTTAAGCATCAATGTGTCATGCCAATAATTTAATTTACCACTTATGCTAGCCAAAATCCATTTGGAATTACCAATGATAAATACCATTTTCACTGCTAATAAAAAACGCTAATAAAATTGGCACCTATATTTGAGGGATAAAGATTAAAAACAAGAAAAGTAGCTGATGATTCAATAAGTGGGCATATGATTAAAAAACAGTTGAATGCTATAAATATTTAGAATACTACCAGATGCCAGAGCCTAAAAGAAACCATCATAGAATAAAAACCAACAATAAAACAAACTATAGGCCATAAAATTATCATTAATTATCTTTTTTACCTAGGCTGGCACGCTTTACATTTTGCATCCTTTTTGAGATGAAAATAAAGAAAAAAACAAAAACAAACTGGATTATTTTAAGAAAACTAATTATTTTACCAACTTAGTTTAAGTTCATCAATATCTAAAAATAAAATAGCTTTGCCACCAAATATAAAGTAACCTATTAATGCAGTTGGGCATACCATATACAAACCTAACTATTTACAAATTAATTTTAGCATCTTTAAAATAGTTATATATTGCCGAAAATGTTCCTAAAGGTGCCTAACTAAATTTTTTCGTTACCCTAAGTCCAAATTGACGGCGGCATTCCAGTGGAGTATAAAATACTGGGCACTAAATTCAATACCGCACCAACCCACGGACAAACTGCATCTAAAAAAACCAGCTATAAAATGAGGCAACTTATTGAATACTATTATGCCAATTAATTACATTAATTTGGCAAGTAATTAAACCCTTCAAGTAATAAATATATAATTTTCCTTAATTTTGTAAAAAAAATCGCCTAAAATACCTAGGCTTTTTCATTATTATTTTTTTTATTAAAAAAACTAATATTTATAGTGAATAATTCGATTGGTTGTAAATCTTATAGCAATCTTATTTATTTTTTGAATGCATTCAACGCTATGCCTAAGTACATTGATTGTTTTTTAAATTACTTCTTGAGTAAAACAAAAAATACCTGATAATAAGGCTGTAAAAAGGAAAATATTAATAATCATTTTTAATTTATTAAAAAATTTGATTTTATTTGCATAAAACCTTATTTAAGCTAGATTTTGCTGAAGACAGTTGATATTTTTTTATATTATCCATAATTAAAGTTTAAAAACATTAAAATAAACCTTTACTTTAGGACGCAAGAACTGAAAAAAAATAAAGTAAATTATCAATTTTTCCCATGTAAAAACAAGCAATTTTTTATTTTTTATTAAAAATTTAAACACATTAATTATATTAAGAAAATTAATAAACCATTTCAATTTCAAGCTATATAAAAGAAATTTTTGGGTAGTGTTAGTGTTGCACTTACAAATAAACTGTATTTATTAAAACCCCGGCCAGGTCCGGAAGGGGAAGCAACGGTTAATAATCTTTTTTTATGTTGTTGGATGTTATTTCTAGCACTACCCACTTTTAATTTTGGAAACCGAACATGAGCGAACCTTATTTCAAGTTTTAGCACGTAAATATCGCCCCACCCCTTACCTTTTGGTGAAATTGTGGTTGGTCAGGCCGCACACTTGTTAAAACTTTAAGTTACACGCACTTGATAGAAAATAATTTGCATCATAACAGGCTTTTTATTTACTGGCCACCAACGTGGTGTTGGTTAAAAACTACAATTAGACCAGAATTTTTGCTGAAATCTATAAAACCTGTGAGAAGCGGTGTTAGCTCCAAGCTCCTTGTTTGGCATAAATGTGCTACCTGCATCGAGAAATTGACACAAAAGGACAGTCTGTTGATTTACCCCAATCGAATCTTGGACGCAGCATCACACACAGGTTGTTGATAATATGCGTAGTATTTTAGAAAAATGCGCAATATATGCCCCAATCTTAAAATCGTTATTAAGATTTATTTTTCTAATCGACGAACGTGCATATGCTCTCAAAAAGCAGTTTTAATGCATTGCTTTATTAAAAAACCCGTTGAAGAGCCGCCTTTGAATTGAACAAACATTAAATTCCTTATTGGCGTACAACCGACCAACAAAAAGTACCTATTACCGTGCATTTTCTCGGTTTCGATTGCAATTCATTATTACATAAGCTCACTAATTGATGAAATTTTAGGTCAATCTTAAAATTTCTTTATTTGGATTCTGAATAAGGTTTTGGAAAATATGAGGAATTAGCCCTTAACCATTAACAAATTGCTTGATTTTGGCCAATGGCTCTATGCGCGATTGCTCTTTAGTTTACTTGACCAATCTATTTCGCTTATGGCAAATGGATCAGTATAATGACGAAAGATATTTAAAGCCATGCTTGGCTTCTTAGTGGCATCACGAAGATATTATTACTTTGGCAAAACACTTATTTAACCAAGATGGTGAGGCGTGTATTAATTTTATTAGAGAATTATCACATAAAGGTGAAAATATAACACATACGCTTAAAGATTTAAGCTCTTTATTTCATCAAATATCAATCGCACAAATTATTAATAATACAGAATCTTCTAATGACATTAAAGCACTATCTGCCCAAATATCAAATCAAGATTTACAACTATTTTATCACATAGCAATTAATGGCAATAAGGAGTTGTCGCTAGCACCAAGCGAACAAATCGGATTCGAGATGACATTATTACGCATGCTTTCATTTAATTCAAACTCATCTAAAATAAAAACACTGCCGGAAAAAAAAACATCTAAATTAGAGCTAACACCAAAAACTAAACCTAAAATTAAACCCAATGCTATACCTAAAATCAAAGAAAAACCTACATCGAATATCATTGAAAATTTTAACTCAACACAAACAGCTCCCTATTCAATACTAAATATCAACTCTCAAAAGGAGTGGGAAAAGATAATTAAAATACTTAAATTTAACACATCAGCACGTATGTTACTTAAAAATACCTTGTTTGAAAATACCAACCAACAAACTCTAACACTGAGCTTAGATGAGCAGTTTTCTCCTTTACTAACAGATAATATTCAATGCACTATTCAAGAAATATTGCAAACAAATTTTGGTGATATTACTTTAAATATCAACACAAGCAAACTCAAAGCCAAAACATTAGCACAAAAAGAAATACAGGCTAAAAATAAGAAAATAGATATATTGCAAAAGACTTTTTTAGCTGATAAAGGGGTACAAAAATTACAACAAGTTTTTAATGTAGTTATTGACGCTAAGAACATTAAAGAAATACCATAATATAATTAGTTTAATTCGACAACGAAAAAACTATATGTGAAATAAAATTCTATAAGTGTATTAATTTATATATAAAAAAAATACAAAATATATAGGCATCTGTCTAAGTTAAATGGAGGTAGAAAATGTTTAAAGGTGGCATGGCTAGCATGATGAAAAAAGCCCAGCAAATGCAAGACAATATGCAACAAGCAAAAGAAGAAATAAAGCAACTAACAGCTGTGGGTAATGCTGGTGGTGGTGCAGTAAAAATTAGCATAAATGGTGAACATCAGGCAACAGATATTCAAATTGATGCAAGTATAATGAATGATAAAGACATGTTAGAAGATTTAATCTTAAGTGCTATCAATAATGCTAATCAGAAAATTTCTGATGCATCTGCTGCAAAAATAAAAACTGCCACAGGTGGCATAAATTTACCAAATGGAATGAGCTTGCCGTTTTAATTAATTATGATTGAAACACTTAATAAAGCATTTTGTACATTACCTGGAGTTGGTAAAAAAACTGCACAACGCTTTGTTTATCACTTATTAGAGCACAATCGCTATGGTGGTATTAAACTCGCTAAAGCCATAGTAGATGCAATGGAATGTGTTCAACATTGTTCATCATGTCGCACTCTTAGTGAAAAAGATATTTGCAACATTTGTGCTAATGATAATCGGGCAGATACGCAACTTTGCATTGTTGAAACACCAAGTGATATCCATGCTATTGAGCAAAGTAGTATCTAATAAAGGCAAGTATTTTGTGCTCAGTGGTTACTTATCGCCAATTGATGGTATTGGCGCTGTGGAGTTAGGCTTAGATGTGTTGAAAGATAAATTACATAAACAAGATATTGAAGAGATCATTCTCGCTACCAATGCCACCATTGAAGGTGAAGTAACTGCACACTATATTAATAATATGGCAAAACAATTTGATATTCGCATTACTCGGATTGCACATGGGCTTCCAATTGGTGGGGAGCTTGAGTATGCCGATATTAACACCATAGCGCATGCTCTATCAGGACGTAAAGATTACTATTAAAATAAATGTCAAATACACTTAATCACTGGGATAATATTTACCAAACTAAAGACAATGTTAAGTTAAGTTGGCATCAAACTCAGGCGAGTATTTCGTTGAATTGGATACTGCATTACACCAATAAAGAAGATGCTATTATTGATATAGGTACAGGAGTTTCAGTGTTAGGCGATAATCTAATTGATAAAGGTTACAAACATTTATCACTATTAGAAATATCGCCTAACGCCATTCAAACAGTTAAAAATCGCCTAAAACCATTAGCCTTTGAATTTGGAATGTTTGACTTTTCAACAATGGAAAATAAAAATCCTAGATTTTCAATCTAAATTATAAGTTTGATCTATGGCACCGATAGAGCGGTTTTTTTCATTTTTTTTTAAATTAATTATGAAAAAGAGCAACAAGCTTTATATCCATTAAACTCAAACAACATCTTAAAATTAGGTGGGTAAATTTTTTCTTGGCACTTTTGCGCTTGCTGTTGGTTGGTGGGTATTAATTTTTACGGAGGCCCCCGAATTACCGACGCCCCCCCCGAGAAACCGCGACCGCCGCAAACCCGACCGCCGACGATTTTCAGCCGAACGCGCCCGACCGCGACCGCCGCCGACCCCGCGCTTCGACGACGACCCCGACCGCCGCCCGCCGACGACGCCGCGACCCGACCGACCCCAAACGCCGACCCGACCGCGAACCGAACGCCGCGAACCCGAAACCCGAACCCGCCCGGGGCCGAAACGAATCCCGCGGCGCCGCGCGCGGGGCCGGAACGCCCGAACGCCCGCCGAAACCGACCGACCCCGCGCGAAAACGCCCGACGACCCGACCTGACCGAACGCCCCCGAAAACAATTGCTCCTTGAACTTGACGGTACTCGATAACAAAGCGGATAAAATCATTTCAGTTGCTAGGCCGTTAAGTTTTAAAATTAATCAAAACCACAGTGGAAACTCATTTCACTCCCAAATGGCAATTACACAAGACTTTAACTACTTTTTATTACAAAAGTTGTTTAATTTTTATCATTCCGTATCATTGCCTTTCAATTTCACACTCGCGTTTTTAGTGCCTTGCTTACCTGTTTCTTGCTTGCTCTTGATACACCATCCAACACAAATGGTTTCCGTTCGCTCGTGTATATTTTTGCACCACCTGCAATTTCCCCATTCCATTGATTTGACGCAAGCGATTTTATCAATATCATTGGTCACGCCACAATACAGTGAATTGTTAGCGCATTTTAGTAAATACACCAAATCCAATATTTTTTTTCTTAGGTGTTTTCAATAAAAACATTTATAGTTTAATGACAAAGTTTTAGCCATCTTATAAACGTTGAAGCTAAGTTCATGGAAAAAAATACAATCCTAAACAAAAAATCGAATCCAAATATCGATTCGCTTTGGGTAATAATAAATCAAAATTATTCTCTTCTGATTTGAATTCTACTAGTAAAATAAAATGCATATTGGTATTATGTGTTGCCTCCACCAAATGTTACAAGGTAGTTTTGCATATGGGGCACGCATTTTCAACATACCATTATGGATGTATTGACACGTTATCATCGTGGTAAGGGCTATCAAACACTTTGGCAACCAGGTACCGATCATGCAGGTATCGCTACACAAATGGTGGTTGAGCGTCAACTATCTGACCAAAATATTACGCGTCATGACATAGGGCGTGATAGATTCATTGATAAGATTTTTATATTATTTTTTTTTTTTTCTGGGATTGGAAAGAACAATCTGGTGGCACAATTACCACACAGATGCGTCGTTTAGGAGCTTCAGTTGACTGGAAAAGAGAACGCTTTACTATGGATGAAGAACTCTCAAATGCAGTACATAAAGTCTTCATTCAACTGTATAACGAAGGATTGATTTATCGTGGAAAGCGCTTGGTAAACTGGGATCCTATCCTACATACTGCTGTTTCTGATCTCGAAGTTATTAATACCGAAGAACAAGGGTCTCTTTGGCATATGCGCTACCATATTAGTGATAGCAATGAAGTTATGATAGTTGCTACCACACGCCCTGAAACCATGTTGGGTGATAGTGCAGTCGCCATACATCCAGATGATAAGCGCTACACACATCTTATCGGAAAAACTATTGACTTACCACTAACTAACAGAAAAATCCCAATCATTGCTGATGATTATGTCGATATGGAATTTGGCACTGGTTGCGTTAAGATTACCCCTGCACATGATTTTAACGATTATGAAATAGGTAGACGCCATAATTTAAATATTATTAGCATTTTTACAAAAGATGCCAAAGTAAAATCAGAACAATGTGATGACACATTTACTGATATTAATCTTGAAAAATCAAATGTGATTTGGAAAGATAAAGATATTATTAAAGTAATTCCAAAAAAATACCGTGGACTAGACCGATTTAAAGCACGTAAACAAATAATTAAGGATTTAGATGAACTAGGTTTTCTTGAAAAAATAGAACAACATAAACTAATGGTTCCACGAGGCGATAGAACTAACGCAGTGATTGAGCCATATATGACAGATCAATGGTTTGTTAAGGTTTCACCATTGGCAAAGCCTGCAATTAATGCGGTAAAAAATGGTGATATTCGTTTTGTACCTGAAAATTGGGAATAAAACTTATTACAACTGGATGGAAAATATTGAGGACTGGTGCATCTCTCGTCAGATTTGGTGGGGACATCGTATCCCTGCATGGTATGATAAAAATGGCAATATCTTTGTCGCAGACTCATTAGAAGAAGCGCAACAACAGGCAGGCGAAGGTGTGGCGTTAATACAAGATAACGATGTGCTTGATACTTGGTTCTCTTCAGCATTGTGGCCATTTTCAACATTAGGCTGGCCAGAAAAAACTCCTGAACTATCACGTTTTTACCCAACTAATGTATTAGTAACTGGCTTTGACATTATCTTTTTTTGGGTTGCACGAATGATTATGTTCGGACTAAAATTTACAGGTAATGTGCCATTTAAAGATATTTATATAACTGGCTTAATTAGAGATGGACAAGGGCAGAAAATGTCTAAATCCAAGGGTAATGTTCTAGACCCAATTGATTTAATTGATGGCATTAGCCTTAAAGATTTATTAAAAAAAAGAACACAGGGTATGATGCAGCCAGAAATGGCGGAAAAAATAAAAAAGCAAACTAAAAAGGAATTTTTAAATGGTATTCCTGCTTTTGGCACAGATGCACTACGTTTTACTTTCGTAGCACTAGCCTCTTTTGGCCGTGATATTAAATTTGATTTAAAGCGTGTTGAAGGTTATCGCAACTTCTGTAATAAATTATGGAACGCCTCTCGCTTTGTACTTATGAAACTTGAAGGAAATACCATTGACACAAATGCAATATTATCAATAGCTGATAAGTGGATTTTATCGCGTTTACAGGACACCAAGTCTAAGGTTGAAAAACATTTAGGTGACTATCGTTTAGACTTAATGAGTCACGAATTATACGAATTTGTTTGGGGTGATTATTGTGACTGGTATTTGGAATTCTCCAAGTCTTTATTAGCAGATAAAACTACTAAGGCTGGCACACAAGCTACACTCATTAAAGTTTTGAACGAAATCATAACCTTGCTCCACCCTATTATTCCATTTATTACTGAGGAAATTTTTAAACAGTGTGGTGATATTCTTGCTAGAAACAATGGCAGCCTTATGTGCAAACCTTATCCAAAAGTTGACACAAATCTTATCTCAAAGAAAGCAGAAATAGAAGTAAATGGTTGCAAAATTTTATTCTTGGTGTCCGTCAAATACGCGCACAGATGAATATTTCACCGAACAAGGTATTGAATTGCTTTGTACAGAATTTTAATACGACAGATGAAGCCTATCTCAACAACAATGCTAGTATTTTGAGTGCTTTGTCAAAAATGAAAACTATTGATAAACTCTCTATTGACAATGAAGCGCCTGAATCAGCAACAGCATTAGTTGGTAAAATGAAAATTCTTATTCCTTTAGCAGGATTGGTTGATAAAAAACAGGAAATTGTGCGTCTAAATAAAGAAATTGAAAAGTTAAATAAGAAAAAAATACACTTTGAAAGTAAATTAAATAATGATAAATTTATCAGTAGCGCGCCTGAGATGATTGTACATACCGAAAGAGAAAGATTGGCTTCAACTCAAAACGCTATTATTGATTTATCTACGCAACTGGAAAAAATGAACAAATTATGAAACACCTCTCATTTATAATATTTTTATTGCTAAATTCAATAATTAATGCTAAGTCCTATGTCTATGTTACTGACATGGTGCCCATTCCAATGCGCTCTGAAAATATAATTAAAAATAACCCAAGTAACCTTATTAAAATGTTAAATTCTAACACTAAATTAGAAATTTTAGCCACCAAAGATGGGTGGACTAAAGTTAAATTTAAAGACACCGTTGGCTGGATTGTTTCGCGTTATTTAACTTCAAATATACCCACAAAACCCACAAAAATACAATTAGAAAATCTTCAACGTAATGATAATTTACTCAAACTATCACTTTCTAAGCAAAATAAAGAAAATACTATACTTAAAAAACAGACATCTAATTTAAAAATAAAAAACACCCAACTTTCTATTCAAGTTGGTAAATTAAAATCTGAAGAAAAATACATTAGACAGATTTGTAAAGATGCACTTATTGCGTAGAACACAAAATAAAAAATAAAAATTAAAATTAAAAATAAAATAATTGCAGCTTAGAAAACAGAATTTACCAATTATTACAAAACAATAACATTATCGAACAAGAAATCTATCTAATAGAAAACTGGTTTATTTAATTTGGTGCACTAGGTATTATTTTTTTGGAATTATGAAAGGTTTTAGTTTTTCAAAAATTTTTCAAAAATTATCAAATAACAATGAGGAGGGCTTAAAAATGAACTTTACTAAAAACTGCACTTACTTTTGATGATTGTGTTTACCTTGTTTTACCAGCACATTCAAAAAACATGCCAAAAGAAGTCAGCCTAAAAACACAGTTTAACTAAAAATATTACACTCAATACTTCCTATTGTTTTATCAGCGGCAATGGACACGGGTGACTAAAGCCCAACTTAGCTTATCGCTTATGGGCGGCAAGAAGGTGGCATTGGTATTATTCCACAAGAATAATGTCTATTGAAGAAACAAGCACAAGAATGTAATTGCAAGGTTAAACGATTTTTGAATCAGGCATTATCAGAGACCCAATTCACTATTAACGCCAATGCCAACCATTAAAGATGTACTTGATAAACAAAAAACCAATATAAAAATTCCTGCACTACCTGTAATGAATGATAATTCCAACAATTTTTGGTAATGGTTAACCAGGTCGTGATGTTTCGCTTTGGAAACCAAATCTTCAATAGAATTTTGTCGAAAATGAATTAAATGGACACCACAGGAATAAACTTATCAATCGTCAAAGAAGACACAAGTATGAGTGAAGTTACGTGCACTATTACCATCTAAACACCGTAAGTTGAACGTGTAGTTTTATCACAGGTGATTGGACTTTCAAATCTTTACAAGGCATGATTACCGTTCGTGATATTCAAAAATCAAATGCCTTTCCTAATGCTTGTAAAGATGAAAAAGAACAATTACGTGTTGGCGGCGCCGTTGGTGTAGGTAGAGGCACAACTAAACGCATTGATGCATTAGTTAAATCTGGTGTTGATATAATTGTGATTGATACCGCACATGGGCATTCCCAAGATGTACTTGACCGTGTTAAAAAAACCAAAAAAGAATACTCCCTAATTAGATATTATTGCCGGGCAACATTGCCACCAGGGCTCTGCGGCCACTAGATTTTAGTTTAAGGGCAGGTGCAGATTGCGTAAAAGTCGGCATTGGACCCTGGGCAGGTATTTTGTACCACCGCGTATTAGTTACTGTGGGTCCGGTGTGCCACAAATTACCGCTATATCAGATTGTAGTCGAAAGCTTTGCAAGGTACTTAGGTAAATTCCATTGGAAATTGCTGATGGTGGTATTCGCTACTCAGGTGATATTTTGCCAAAGGCCTTTGCTGCAGGAGCTTATTAGTGTAATGCTTGGTTCGATATTGGCTGGCACAGAAGAATCCCCTGGTGAAGTAGAACTCTACAAAGGTCGTACTTATAAATCTTATCGTGGCATGGGGTCAATCGGTGCGATGAATCAAGCACATGGATCATCTGATAGGTACTTCCAGGCAGATTCCAAAGCAAATAAATTAGTCCCAGAAGGTATTGAAGGTCGTATACCGTTCAAAGGATCTATCCGTACAATTATTCATCAAATGATAGGTGGAGTTAGGTCGTCAATGGGTTACATAGGTTGCGCAACACTGGACAAAGATGCGTAGCGAAATTCAAACTTTCGTGCAAGTAACTTCATGCAGGAATGATTGAATCACAATGTACATTGACGGTTAATATCAACTAAAGAAGCACTCCAAATTTATCACCAATAGTGAATTTTCACATCGTAAGTAATAATGTACTCCTTTAATTTAGTTCAAAAAGTATTATTTAATTACAAACTGGGCAATTCTTATCTTTGCTAATTTTTACTGTTCTAAAAATTAAGATTTTAAAGGCGTCCCAATAACCATCAACCTTTCCTACGAGTTGTTCGCCTAAAATTTAGAATTAACTTTAATAGACTTGTAACTGCATTCGCATAGTGCCAAGCATTACCTGGCAACAGGTGCAAGAATGCCGTTATCCAATGCAATTACACATCCGCCTATGCTCAGTAACTCGAATTATAGAACACTGATAGCACGGTTGGTTTTCATTCATAGCCTTTAAACAACGATATCTTGTCCTTCAAAACGCAAATAACAGCAGCTGACACCAAAAATTGGTAATATGTTGTGCAACACAAGTTTTCATTAATTTTAAAACGCGTGTTAAAGTTATTTTCCGTAACCATCAAGTATGACATCGCACTTCTTTCCCATTCCTTCCTACCTATTTTATCTTCACTTAAAATATTTGTTAAATGTAGTGGATTTTAATATTAGGATTGAATCGCCAACATTTTGGACTTTGAGCAGATTCTAACTTTGGATCCATGCCGATATCCTCTGTGCAATGAATTACCTGTCGTTGTAAGGTTAGGATAATTCTTTACTTGGTCAAAATCTGCAATAATCTCAAATGCCCAATACCGGCAGCATGATAAAGATTACATTGCCAGATGGCGGGACCTCCCTAATCCACCTATTCCTTAATTAATAATTACAGTTGAGTTTAATTAAAATTTTCTTGCCCGTCCCTTTCACCACGCTCCAAACTCTTTGGACAAGATAATTTTTGGCGGGAATATCTTGAGTAAATTTTGATTATTCATAAGTTGAGACCTTTGCCTAATTCATATTTTTTTGTCTTAACTCTAATTTTTGTATTTTTCCATAGAAACTTAAAAAAATCTTGTTCACTTCACCTTTTCTTGTTTTATTTTGAGCCTTTTATTTCTCATTATAAATAATAACCATTCGAATCTCGCCTATATTTGAATATGTTCATTCCATTTTTAAGATTAGATAAGTCAAAGATTTTTAGCCAACCACTCCCCTTATCAAACAGTTATTTTACCAGTGACATCCTTATTCTGCACCTGTTCTTTGATAGACTCGTGTTTGTTTATTTTAGAAGACTCCATGACAATTCTACATTGACTAAGAATGTTTTCTTCCAGTTTTATAGGTTCTGTTATAACAGATTGCGCGCAGAGGATATCTCTACATTAAAGTGCTATCATTTTGTAGCACTTAAAATACTAATCTAGCCTTGAATATTTAATTCGTTCTTTACTCATTCCTTTATTCCTATTTTTGTTAATTTAGTTTAACTTGTTAAAAATAAGAAATTTTAAATTGTTGTTTATAATTATTATTTTTAGTTTTAATACTTATAAGTCCTTTTTCGTTGATACTCAGACCTTATTAAAAAACTCTAACAACACGTATTTGAAAAGTCCGTGAATACTCCGACAGTCCCCAAACCCCCAACTTGTTAAATAAAAAAATATTTAACCAATGCCCCTAAAGCACGACGCATATTGTGGAATGTAGAGCGCTTGTCAGGAATTATTCGTACCACTGTGAAGTACGCTTTGACACAAACGTAAAAGAAATTATAACACAACTTAGTGTCATGTTTGAGTAAATCTGTGCATAGTCATTTAAATCTACACTTTACTTCAAGTTGAAAATCTCGCCTTATATCCATTAACCTTCCAAAACCTTTAAGTGCGGTCCAAAACTCATTAGACGCCATCCTCCACCATTGATTTATTTAGAAAAAATCTCTTTACTAAGTCTGTGACATCGCAATAATTTGAAAGCACTAAAGTCCACTTGCGACAAAGGACCGTAAAGCCGCCAATTGAATCATTTTTCAAAACCTGGTAAGGGGCGGAAATAAACTAATAATAAAAGAACACAAAAAAACGGCGAACGAATATGCACAGCATTTGATTGGCAATTTTATTGGCAGTCGAGGTCACAAATCCGACAAATAGCAAAGAAATAATTTTAAAATCACTTTACTTTTAATGAAAATTGATAAGCTTAATTTTAACCACCCCATTCACGAAGTACGTCCATAGGCGGGCACATTATAACTGGTTAGCCAATAATAATCAGGCAGGTAAACAAAAGCTGACTATTTTTAATTTACTATTATCAATAATATCCAATGCGAGTCTTAATAATTGGGATTTTAGGTTGATACAACCAACCACCACCAAAATTATTTGGTGATTAACCTATACCCAACATCGAAGATAAAGCTGTCATTACTGTTTGATTTTGCACAATCATCTAACCTTTGGAAAAAACGCATTGCCATTGTAGCAACTTGGTCTTTTATAAAGAACGGTGAGTTTGCGCCAACACTTAAAATCACTAAATTATTATTAAGAGACGAGCACGACTTGATTCACAAGGCTATTGGCTGGATGCTTAGAGAAATATATAAAAAGAATACTGATGTTTGTAAAATATTCTTACGAAATAATTATACTCAGCTACCTAGAACTACTTTAAGATATGCAATTGAACGTATGCATAAAAACGAAAGGTTGCTTTACTTAAAAGGGGACATTTTTTTTTTTTTTTTCTTTTTGAAAATATCAAATCAATTTTTATGTACCAATAAAATATGCACAAGTTGTTAAAAATGCAATGTTTGACGCAGGCGCTGGTAAATTTGATAATTACGAGCATTGTGCATGGCAGACTTTAGGTACGGGGCAGTTCAAGCCCATTGGTGATGCTCGGTCCTAATAATTGGTGGATGAATTTAAATAAACTTTAAGGTACTTTTTTTGAAGAATACAAAGTTGAAATGTTATTATGCACAATAAAAGATAAGATACAAAACAGGTAATAAGTGTTAATGAAACTCACGCCATCCCTTATGAGCAAGTAAGCTTAATTTCAATATTTAAAATGGGGAAGTTAACTATGAGCCAAAGCTTATGAAACCATTGGCTTTATGCTTGAAGCTTATTAATTAATATTAGCCATCAGTGGTGTGGTGTGGTTATTCACACCTCTTATTCCTTCTTTGTTTTTAGCATTATTAATTACAATTACCACTTTTTCACAATATGAAAAATTTAGAAAAAGATTTTCAGATTCTATTTCTGCACTTATAATGACATTACTAGTAACAACTACTCTCATTCTGCCATTAATTTATATTTTATTAATTAGTGGATTAGAAATCTCTAAATTAATACAAATTATTAATACCAATTTTAATACTGGAAAAATTGACCAAATATTATATCAAATCATCTCAGGCCTGCCATTATCAGAATCAATCAAAGAAACACTAAATGCAGCGCTAAGTAATAACTTAGATGGGTTACTAACAAATACCAAAAACTTTGCGCTAAGCATTCTAAAAAGCATTGTATCATTATCCTCTTCTATTGTATTTTTTTTTATTATTACCATATTTTCGCTATACTATTTTTATATTGACGGCAGAAATAACGTGAAAACCCCCCCCCCCCCCCCAATAAAAAATTAAAGAAATTATCTCGCCACCCTCGAAAGCCACATAAAAAATAACTTTTAATTCCGACCATTTTTCAAACCCATTAAAAACTATGAACTTTTAGTTATAAGCAGTTGTATTTAAATCGTTTGCAATATTACAAGGCGGTGGTTAAATCCTCCTATTGGATTGTTAATGAATTGGGTTTGGGGATTTAACCCAAAACTTTTTGGGTTCCTTTTTTGAAAAATTGCAAATTGGCCACAATTTAAGCAAGTATTTTATAACCAGTACTTGGGGAGGGAATTATTATTTTTTGGTTTTGCCCCTTTTTAACCAACTATAACTATACCCACCAAGGACAGAGCGCCAATGCTATTTTGTATATTCTTGGTTTTGTTTGTTTTGCCATTTTATTGGTTGGCCGCTATTTATTGACAAACCATATTTATTTAAAAGACCCATTATGATCAAAAAAATTAAAATCTAGTTAAAGATTTAAGCAGAAAAAATTAATAATAGACCATACCGCTCTTTTTAAATCACTGGTTTTATTTATCCAACCAACTGGCCTGGTAATATTTCATTTTGGTCCATTCATTAGGTTTTTGATTATTGGAAAAAACACCTTAATTATTGGCTTGCAATGGCGATTTAGCCTTTATTTTGATATATAACGAGGCTTATAAAAAGGGTATCTTAAATAAAAAAATAAATCCCCCTAAATTTTTAAAACAAAAGCAAATTTATATCCCAATAAATGAAATGAAAAAAAATTGGATTTACTTTTTAAGTTTAGCCGACCCTAAAAAAGAAACCAAAAATACCCTACTACACCCAACATAACTAAACTAATACCAAAAATCTGATAAATTCCAAATGGCTCAGAAAGTATCAATACCGCCAGTACGATTGTAATAACAGGACCTAATATTCCAACAATACTTGTTTGCAAGGGTGAAATTCTGTGAATTGCCTCACTGATTAGGAAACTAGGGATAACTGTACTTACTATTGCTAATAAAAATACCCAAATCCATGCATTAGAACTAATTGATACTTGAGACAAATCAAATAATAAAAAATAAAAAAATAAAACAAATATACTGGAAGCGCTCATAGCAATTGCGGTAAACAAAACAGAACCAATTCTACTGATAATTTTTTTACTAAATAATACATAAAATGCATAACTTAATGCTGAGAATGATACTAATATAACGCCAGTTATGACATTATTACTATTACTCAATAAGTTTTCTTGATTAAACATAATCCATAATCCATAATAAATTATAACTAATACAGCAATTATGCGTTTAGTTAATGGCGTGGAAAAGAAAATCGCACCTAAAATTGCAGTAAAAGCAGGATAAGTAAACAAAGTCAATCTTTCTAAACCAGCAGAGATGTATTCAAGGCCTTTTAAGTCTAATAAAGATGCTAAAAAATAGCCTATAAAACCTAGCCAAATAATATTAAAAACTGTTTTTTGAGTTAGCATTCTAGATACACTTCTTTTCCAAAGAAAATAACTTAAATAGTAAGTAAAATAAAATAGGTAGGGCAAATTGCCATACATTAGCATAAGGAAAACAACATCAACCCATATTTAACTCCCATTCGAAAATAAGCTAACTTGATGAATATAGGATTTTGGAGGGCAAATAAAAAAATGTACCTAAAAATGCTAATACAAAAAGCCTAAATAGATATTTTGTTGAGTTTACTATTCTTATAAAATTTTGTAATTATAACAATACATTTTATTTACTAAAAAAACAGGTTGATGCTATAAAAAAACTCGTTAAATTTAAATTTTAGTAACAAAATAATTATCCTGATAGTAACTTATTGATAATTATTTAGGAATGCTAGAGAAATCATTCATACAACTCCAGTAATCCACAATTAAAACAAATTTGCTGAATGCCTAGAATAGCGGTAAGTTGCAAATAAAAACCAGCCATCAAGTTGTATAAAGCAGAAAATTTTTATTTTTTCCATTTTACGCGATACAGTAATCATTAGAGCAAAAAGATAACAATAATTCTACCACGCTGAATAATTTGCATGGGAAACAGATTTTTTAGCGATTCCAATTCAAACCAAAAAAAGAAATAAAGGTAAGGGATATTTATTTTATTGATTTGAATTTAATTTAAGGGACGAATTATCAAGTAACACTAAAAAGATAAACAAATAAAAAATCATTAAAGAAACCCAAATAAGAAATATTGAACAAGATAAAGAATTGGTTGACAAAACGATGCTTATTTTAAAGGGCTTTATGAGCACTATATCAAAGTAATTACCAACAAACAAAATATCAAAACTACCTATAAATACAAAATACTAAATTTAATTTATGTCTTTTTGGTATAAATGATATATTAAAATATTTAAACACCTGACTTTGTTATCTTCTTAAGCTTTAGCCCAGCCTTAAAAGTTGCTACTTTTCTTGCTGAAATTATTACTGGCTCGCCTGTTTTTGGATTTCTACCTGGGCGAGCTACTTTCTCCCTAACTACAAAATTACCAAAGCCAGATAATTTAACATCTTCACCTTTGAAAGGGAAAGAAATCTTTAATCCCACACAAAAAAATTAATTTACCATTGAAAGAAGCTTGATTGTTATGTGATAAAAACCAATTTGGTCTGACCCAATACAAATTAGCTATATCTTTTTTAGTAATTGTACATTATCTCTGTTTACCGCGTCAAATTTTAAATTTTTTTTGCATTAAAGGCCAATACTATTCACTAACTGTTTACTATTAACTTCGCTCTCATCATTTAAAGTCGCCTTAAGTGATTGAGAAAAGATAAATTAAAAGTGCCAAAGCCACTTTTTTTTACCCAGGCTTCAATATTTTTTACCTGCATAAATGACAAACAAATTGACATTAACAAAAGTCAGCGGTTGCTGATAACGCCTTCAATACTATTTAATTAATTCGCTAACAGGTATCGCTTCATTTTAACATCAAGGCCAATAGCACGCTGAACCTCTTGATACTGAGAGAAACGGATTTATATTTAGCTACTCTTCCTGATAATACGGTCATTTAACCTCTATTTCAAATAAATAAACACTTAGGTAATGATAATTCCTTTAGCTACATTTGGTAGCTAACCGCGCCAATTCCATTCCCACGTTGCTCAGCATTAAACTTCTTATCTTAGCAGTTTGTCCTTTTTGCAAGAAACTGGATGCTCCACCTTTGTTTAAATCTAACTTAGTAGAATGGTTAATTCAAACAATGATATTCCAAGTCGAGCCTTATTGCATCAAAAAAATTCCAATGGCACCTGCGTTCAACATTGCCCACTGTACATTAAAACGATTACCCGAAATAATGCCATGCTAATTTTATTCAAAAACAATTTGGTTTATTTGCCACAATGCCATCAAAAACATAATCCTATTTCAAAGAAATCTTGCATTACTATGCCCACGTCTCTGATTTGACTCAACGGCTTTGCAACAATTTCCCCGACATAAGTGACGAACGCCATCACCGGACGACAATCGCTAGAAATTGGATTAGTACAAAATACAATCGTTTATTGGCAATATTAGCATTAATTAAAGTTATGGAGGTATTTCAACTCTGAAACTAAAACTATTAGGTAATTTACTTCTTGATAAAGCCACGCGCTACTAAAAACTGCGATATATCGTATTTATCAAGTTGTGCCTCTGGCATTGCGTCTATATTTACATCAAACATAAGCTTTTGTACTGGTAATTTATCGTAACCATACAATCTTGCTAATTCTTCAATAAGATCTAACGAAATACGAATATCAAATCTAAAGCTAGGTGGGATGATTGTCCAAGAATTATCTGTTTTATCGCAAATTTCAAAACCTAGTCCAATGAATTTCTCCTCAACCCATTTAGAATCTAACTCAAAACCTAAAATCTTATAAATTTTATCTTGGGTAATAGTAATTGGTGTTAATTCTGGTAAATTAACTTTGTCAATACAAGTACTCACATCACTCGCCCGCCCGCCACAAATTTCAATAATTAATTGTGTAGCACCCGTTCCATTGCCCACCCCTCAGTAACTGGTCAAAATCTTACACCGCGTTCAAAGCGCAATGATGAACTCAGTGGAGTAAAGCCATAAATTTTCTAGCAATACCTGCAATTAGATATTGGGTTAAAAAATGCACTTTTCTAATAAAATAAATTTTCTATACTAATTGGGCTGTGTTGAACTCAACATAAGAACCTATTACACCTGCAAATTGCAAGCACTTTTTCATCATCACTAATTCACCCAAAGTGTCGCCTATTGAAATGTTGACTATTGGATTTTTCATTAATTTAATAAACTCCACATTTTTTCACCTAATTTAGTCCAGTTTCTACAACTTCTATACTGCCATTTAATTTTTAAAAGTGCATCCAAATTGCATGCATTAGGCTGACCAAAGCTCTAAATAAAACATAGTTAATATCAACTACAGGAAGTGTAATACTGGCCAGAACGCATGAGTTGTCGAACCTCCATTTTATGGTATTTCACCCGTATATCAATACCTAAATACATCTAGTTAAATATTTAGGGCAAGCAGTTGTGTTACTAACGTTAGTCTTGATGCTTGATATACCTTGCGCTGAAACACTAATATTAGGCATTTTAAATGGTAAGCCATAATTAGCACTAACTTCACGCGCCACACCCAATACCGAGAAACAATCAGCACGATTAGGAGTGATGTTCAACTCAATAATATTGTCGTCTAAATCTAAATATTTTCTTATATTTTTGCCAATTGGCGCATCAGAATCTAACTCACTAATACTATTTGAATCATCTGCTATACCAAGTTCAACTTCTGAGCAAATCATACCGAATGACTCAACGCCACGGATTTTGGCTTTTTTGATTTTCAATCCATTTGGTAATATAGCACCAACCATAGCAACAATCACTTTTAAATTGGCACGAATATTTACAGCCCCACAAATAATTTGCAAGTTATTATTTTCACCAATATTCACTTGACAGAGACTTAACTTATCTGCATTAGGATGCTTTTCACAACTCATCACATAACCCACCACTACATTTTCAAAATAAGGGGCAACAGGTACAATGCTATCGACCTCTAAACCAGCCATCGTCAAACGTTCTGCTAATGCCTCATCACTAATCTTTGGATTAACCCATTCTCGTAACCATGTTGTTGAAATATTCATCTATTAGATCTACTTGAAAATATATATTAAAGTCTTTAAGCGCAAAACAAGTTTTGATATTTGCTTAAATTGATTTAAGTAATTTTTTGTTCTCAGTATTATTTTTGTAGAGATAACAATAAGTATCTTTACAAAAAATACCCTGGGAATGAAAAAAATATCATTGTTAAAAATTATCATATTTATTCAGGTTGAACTATTTAAACTGTCGTAAGAAACGAATATCATTTTCGAAAAATAAACGTAAATCATTCACGCCATAACGCAACATTGCCAAGCGCTCAATACCCATGCCGAAAGCCAACCCAGTATATTTTTCACTGTCTATTTTTACCGAATTTAAAACATTAGGATGGACAACTCCACAACCTAATACCTCTAACCAACCTGTTTTTTTACAAACACGGCAGCCCTCTCCATCGCAAATAACACATTCAATATCCGCTTCTGCAGATGGCTCAGTAAATGGAAAATATGAAGGACGAAAGCGCACTTTTAAATCTTGTTTTTCAAAATATGTACGCAAAAAATCAATCAATAAACCTTTAAGTTGCGCGAAGTTTACATCTTTATCAATAATTAAACCTTCTAATTGATGAAACATTGGTGTATGTGTAATATCTGAATCACAACGATATACCTTGCCAGGAGCGATAATACGTACTGGTGGTTTTTGATTTTTCATAGTACGGATTTGCACAGGCGAAGTATGTGTTCTTAATACCGAACCTTCGTCAAAATAAAAAGTATCATGCATAGTACGTGCTGGATGATGTTCAGGGATATTAAGCGCAGAAAAATTGTGAAAATCATCCTCAATTTCAGGGCCAGTTTCCACTTTAAAGCCGTTTTTTACAAATAAAGATTGTATACGCTTAAGCGTAATAGTAACAGGATGAAGTCCGCCTATTTCAACATTACGACCTGGCAGAGAAACATCTATTTTTTCATTTAAAAGGCGCTTTTCTAGCTCAATTGCCTCTAGTTGATTTTTACGCTTACACAATAAATCTTGTACGATAAATTTAGCCTGATTAATCGCCTTTCCAATTTTTGGACGCTCTTCTTTAGAAAGTTTACCAAGTTCCTTTAAAATAACTGTAAGTCTACCTTTTTTACCCAAGAACTCAACACGAATCTTATCTAAATTAACTAAATCATTTGTATTATCAATTGCGCTTTTCGCTTTTTGCGTAACATCATTAATCATTTTTACTGATACGAATAGGGCCGCTACCACTAATAATATAAACCTTGTCTCCTACTTTTAAATCTTGCTTGGTAATATCAACAAAAGCCTTGACACCAGATATGGTTCTAATTAAAAACTCATATCCTGTATCTTTGGTTATAAATTTTTCAGCAGTAGAGCCTAATATAGCACCAGCCAAAGCACCAATAGCAATTGCTACCTCTTTATTGTATTTCTTATCTGTGGTAGAAGCACCGGAAATACCTCCAAGTACTGTGCCAAATATTGCCCCCAACCCTTTTGAACCAGAAAGTTTAACTTGTTTAATAGATATAATAGTGCCTTCAGTTACATTTGAAAATTTACCCCGTTCAGCATTCGAATAAGACCCAGAATCCCGCTCTTCTTTAAAAAATCTATCTAATGAAGAACAAGCAGATAATGACATCACAAAGATAATTATTATAAATTTTCTAAACATAACAAATCTCCAGAGATAAAACAAATATTAATTAAAAAAAATCAGCCTTAATTCTACACTTAGTTTAAAGATGCTTTGGCTTGATTTGCAATTTTTGCAAATGCAGCTTTATCAAAAATAGCAATATCTGATAATACCTTACGGTCAATTTCAATACCAGCTTTATTCATCCCATCAATCATTTTTGAATAACTTAAACCATTATTACGTGCTTCAGCATTAATACGTACAATCCAAAGTCTACGAAAATTGACGTCGTCTTTGACGACGATCTCTATACGCATATTGGCCTGCCTTGATAACAGCTTGCTTAGCAACACGATAGACCTTTGATCTTGCGCCATAATAACCCTTGGCCTTCTTTAAAATTTTCTTATGTTTTGCATGCGCCTGCACGCCTCTTGATACTCTTGCCATTTTCTATACTCCTATTAACTATACGGTAACATTTTACGAACCATTGGTACGTCTACTTTCTCGATTGTATCTGGTGCGCGCAATGAACGTTTTCTAGAAGTACTCTTTTTTGTCAAAATATGACGTAAATGAGAATGTTTGCATTTATAACCACCACTGGCAGTTTTTGTGAAACGCTTTGCAGCGCCTCTATTGGTTTTTAATTTTGGCATCATTTTCTCCTTGTCCTATTGGACATATAACTACTTTTTTTTAGCAGTATTTTATTAACATTAAAAAACAAATTAGTGTTTTATTTTATTTAAAGCTACTATATTTATTTTTTTCTTTGATTTTGGGTGCCAGCATCATGCCTAAGCTGGACGGACCCTCCATAATCTTTGCTTTTTTGTTCATTACATTAGCAAAATTCTTTTTCTGTATCTTTTTCAATTTCTATTCTTAAAACATTTTCCATGCCGAGTTCTCTGTTGTTTGCATTTGCACGCCCACGAAACCAATATTACCAACCTTGACCTTATCGCCATTAAATTCTAAAAAACTTAACTAAGTTTTTTAAATTTTGAATCTTGGTAATCACGATTTCTTCTGTACCAGGACGATATTTAATTAGTTTTTTTTAACTAGTTGCTTTCTTTTGTTTTTTCTTTTGTTCACTCAGTTGTTTTTTTTCTGCTCGTATTACAAAACTTACCAAAATGCCATGTTATTTTGCAAAAACAGGTGGTCAGCATTTTGGGCGACCACTTCCAACTAAAGTACTATATAGCATCTGCTTGCCATTTTTTAATGCTTTATTTTTTAGTAATCTAATACTCCAAACTTGATCACCTTTTATTTTAATTTTCAATAACACGAACTTTAGGTGCTTTAATATACTTATTTATGCGTATTTTATTTGATTTTTTAATAATTATTCCTCATTGTTCCTCTTTTATTAACTCAACAAATTCATTAATTGACATAGATCCAAGATCTTCACCACCACGCTTACGTATTGAAATCTCTTTATTTTTCATTTCCCTATCACCTACAACTAACAAATATGGAAAACGCTGCATAGAATGTTCGCGTATTTTAAAGCCTATCTTTCATTTCGCAAGTCCGAAATCACTCTAAGCCCTTGTTTTTTTAATTTTTTCTCAATAATGAGAGCAAAATCAGCTTGTTTTTCAGAAATATTTAAAATAACTGCTTGAATTGGTGCAAGCCACGATGGAAATGCACCTTCGTAATGCTCAATCAAAATACCGACAAATCTTTCTAAAGAGCCAACAATAGCACGATGCAACATAACTGGAGTTTGTTTAGAGTTATCTTCAGCGATGAATTGTGCACCTAAACGCTGTGGCATAGAAAAATCTACCTGCAAGGTACCACCACTGCCATTGCCTATCCCTAAACAATCTTTTAAAAACAAACTCAATCTTAGGATCCGTAGGAATTGACTTGCTTTTTGCAATTCCCAGACGATACCTTTGGCGATTTAATGCTTCAAACCAATGCCGCTTCTGCTCGAGTCCCACATTCATCTGAACCAACGCGCTTTTCTGGGCGGGGTAGAATGCTTAATTTCCACATTCTCAAAGGCAAATGGCTTATAAACTTCAAAAGTTATTAAATCAATTAAATTTTGTACTTCTGATTTGAATTTGCTTACTACTGCAAAAAATATGCCCGTCATCCTGTACAAAATTACGTACTCGCATAATACCGTGTAAAGTACCTGATGGTTCGTTACGATGACAAGATCCGAACTCTGCCAAACGTAATGGCAAATCACGATAAGATTTCAGGCCCTGATTATAAATCTGAATATGTGCAGGACAATTCATTGGTTTTACTGCATAATCACGATTATCACTTGATGTAGTAAACATTGCATCGCCAAATTTATCCCAATGCCCTGATTTTTCCCAAAGACTTTTGTCAATCAATTGTGGCGTATGTACTTCTTTATAGTCATTATTTCTAAATACTGAGCGCATAGTTTGTTCGACAATTTGATACAAAGTCCATCCTTTCTCATGCCAAAATACCATACCTGGCGCTTCTTCTTGCATATGAAACAAATCTTGTGTTTTGCCAATCTTACGATGGTCACGTTTTTCAGCTTCCTCCAAACGGTATAAATAACCTTCTAATTCTTCTTTATTGCGCCAAGCAGTACCATATACCCGTTGTAACATTTCATTATTAGAATCACCGCGCCAATAGGCTCCTGCTAATTTTGTCAACTTAAAAGCTTTAAGCTTTGCGTTGAAGGGAACGTCGTGGCTCCACGCTTAAATTCAATGAGTCACCTTGCTGGTAAAGTGTTAAAACTTGCTTTGCAGGAATAGATGGTGCTATAATTTCTGCCTTGTTATACTCGCCCTTCATCTCTGTTGAAAAAATTATTGCTTCATACGCGCGACATTTCGCTACGCTCAATCTTTAAATTTTGCTTAACCAGCTTATTCATATTTTTTTCAATTTTAACTAAATCATCTTCTAAAAAACCGTCTTTATACGCAAAATCATAAAAAAACCCATTGTCAATTACTGGTCCAATAGTTACTTGCGCATCAGGGTAAAGCATCTGCGTAGCCTGTGCTAATAAATGTGCGGTAGAATGACGAATTGTCTCAATCCCTTCTTTATCCTTATCGGTGATAATGGATAAAATACTGTTGGATTCAATCAAAAACGAAGCATCTACGAGCTCACCATTCACCTTGCCAGCAATGGTTGCCTTAGCCAAACCTGAGCCAATCGACTTAGCAACATCAAAAACACTGATAGTCTGCTGGTCAAAGGATTTGTTCAGTACCATTCTAGGCAGTGTAATAATCAAAATGTATAAAATTTAAAAATAAAGAATTATTTTACGCTAAACCTTTAATTGTATATGGTTTAGCTATAATTTTATTGTTTAATACCATCTTTGTTGTTTTTACAAAAAAATTCTATTTTACATCAAAAACTCAAAAAACATATTATTTTTTTAGGTTTTTATGTCTTTTAAAATTTATATCATCAATAATAAATTATTAAAGTTAATAATTTTATTTTATGACATGATAAAAATAGGTATTTGTACGACCTGTATAAAGTAAATTTTTAACACGAAATGTATGTATGCTTGCAAAGCAATAATTATCATAAGATAAATAAAAAGAACGCAAGAAGAATTCATAAAACTAAATTATTAATAATCATTATAATTAGTTGTTTAAGCGTTTTATTGTGCATAGGCATACTGCTTTTATTATAATAAAAGTCTAGGACAATTAGCCTACTTTTATCTCTTCCTCCTTAGTCTTTTAAGCATCCTCATTTATTAAAAATTCTTTATCTTTATAATTTTTAATAATGCAATGCTAAAATATTGAACCAAGGTATTTAATATAACACTGAACCACACTACCATAACAAATTTACAGCCTTAATTATTTATACAAATATAACAATTATTTTCAAACACTTCGCACTTGTTTAAAATATTCATACTAGTATAAAATTACATCTTATATCTCATAGCAATAAGTTATAAGACTAGCTTTTAATTTGTTCTTAATACTATTATATCTTATCTAAAATCGTGATAAAGTTTGAGCGAGCCCAAAATGTGCATTCAAATCACATACGCAAATAGATGAACGGTTATTTGTTTGTTTTGTTAATTAAATAACTAAAAATTAAATTTATTTTAAAAAAAGCTAAATTTTGAATTTATTTAATTTTGAGTTTCTTTTTAAATTACCAAAAGTTTTATTTTAATCTGTTCAAAAAAGTTTCCATCAGCTGTAAATTTTGCTGACTAACCTTGCCATTTATTAACAATAGCTTATTTAAGCAATTTGCAACTATATTGTTTTATTAACAGGGTCTTGAAAAAATGCAATAGCATCATACACTATGTTTACTGTCAACAAGTTTAAAAATACTAGCAATTTAAGAAGGTGTTTTTCGCCCTACAATGTTTTTTGTTCATATTATCTCAAGAAAATCCTCCATAAAAAACTGCTACCCTATCAAATCCATTGCCCCCATTGGCCCACTATCTGCTACTAATTGCGCATTGTTTAAAGTTATGTCCCAAATGCGTTCCCTAATTTTTCCATCAGTCCAATTAACTCCCAATCTTAGGTAATTTGTTATTCAAATGATCCCTGAATAATAAAATCATTAAATTACCATTTTAAATACTTGCAAAATTCTCTTTAATTTAATACGTTATTCCTGCTGCCATTGCAATGAACCACCAAATTTGATTTTAAAATCAAATTAGGATTTTTTTCTATCTATTAAATCTAATAAATCTTTAATTTAAATGTAACATCAGGAATAGAGCGAATTAGAACCATTTTTATAAAATTTTTCTCCTGATTTAGCGAATACTGCCACTCGGGGCAATTGAATGAAATCCTTCGTTTCAAACTTTGCCCAAGCTACAATACCAACAATACCCTCATGCCATGACTCATCAAAATAAACTTAGTGCAAAAATTTACTACCTGTTTGCAATATTCCCCCCTGCGTATTAAAAATAACTAACTTGCCTTGTTCCTTTTGCATACGAGCCAGCCCTGCTTGTTTATTTTACGTTTCTATTCTTGACTTAAATTGCTCCAACCTCCATAGCATAACGCCTAGCATCATTTATATTATTACTCAACAAAACCTGTTTAATGCCGCGAGAATAAAGTCACTCCAGGCGTCCCTGCCGCATTAAGTCTTTGGCGCAACTGAAAAACCCTAAGACACGAGCCTGTAAAAGTTTGCGCCCTTTTCCTATTTTTGCAATTTCCAAAATCCAAAATGCCAAAATACCAGGCGAACATTGGCTAACACGAATATGTTTAATACCTTGATTAATTAAAATTCTATTATTTTGGTCTAGTTTGACTACATCTGCCACTGTACCAAGTGCCACTAAATCCAATACTGTGCGCAAATCTGGTAATGGGATATTTTGTTTAGTGAAATAACCACACTTAATAAGATGTGTTTTAAAAGCTGACATCAAATAAAAACATACTCCAACACCTGCAAGATTTTTACTTATAAATTCACAATCTTTAAGATTAGGATTAATAATCGCATCTGCGCTGGGTAAAATTTTTTACTAGGTAAGTGATTGATCGTGATAAATCACATTAATGCCAATGCTTTTTGCCAACGCGCCAAACCCCCCATCAAAACTTGATATGCCATTGGTCCAACTGTAATAATCATAAATCTGGAGGTGTTTTTCCTTGAATAGGCTAATTTTAAACAATTTCAACAACTAAAGTCCCATAATCCATGCTCAAAGCGATTAGGCACGCCAAAAAATCAATAAATTTAGCACCCAGTTAGCCTGAGCGATTTAAAATTGCCACTAAACCGATGCAGTGGGCACCATCCACAATTTCAAAATCACCAATTAATTAAAATACGCATTATCGCACAATAAAACTTTTTCGAGCAAAATTCAAGTGCAAATAATTAATTGCCTAAAAGTTAGGACCTTAATAAATTAATCTAGACTTAAGGATAGCTGTACTTCTGAAAAACGCATCTAAGTAGCATAAAACGTTCTTTTAAGAAAAATGGGGATAGCCGTCCTGAAATAGGAATCAAATAGAATCGTTTGGTCCTATTTCTCTAGTTAATCCAACAGAACTAAAATCTTTTATTCTAGTTAGCACTTTCAGGTGCCATGCTAAAGCCCATTAACGGAACGGAAAAGTCCATTATTGACATATACAAGTGCTCTAAACTGAGTAATGTTTTTTCAATAATGCACATCCGTTTTAACTTGCAGGCCTAAATTCCACCCCAATGATGCTTAATCTTTAGCGCCCTTCTAGCTGTTGGAAAACCTCCTCAGTCACGAAAGCCAAGCAAAACTCATCGCCCACTTTCTTAATCAATGCCTTTATCAAAACCTGACATCTTCCTTCCATAGTAGAGCCGACCCAAAAGATGGCCCAGTCTTTTCTAGGAATAATAGTAACAACCCCTGATCAAGAAAACAATATGCTCTAGCATATCTATCCTCAGCCTTAAATAACAATCAATCTGTTCCTTTTATACGGAAATATTTTGTTAATCCGTCGCTCAACAAAGAGGAACTCCAAGCCCACCACCACTATTAAAAAAAAAATCACCTTATTTCGGCATAATAATTTTTTGTTTTTTTATTCAGTCCCTTAGCACCAAGCAACAAACATTATTCTCAGGAAATCAAACTCACTCAACCTTAAGTGTGTTCAACCAAGCCTCAACCCCTCGCCCCCCTTAAGAATAATCGGATTTAAGTGCTCTTAATATCCCTGGGATTAACGCACCTGTGCCACATCTTTAAATACTCCCCCCGCCTCTTTAGGTGTTTTATTTTTTGAATGTTAAGAATTGTATTTATAGCCATCCAGACGCCGCGCCTTTGGTGTGTCATATTTATCCATCATTCAACAAACCTGATTGGATAGATTCATTCCAGGGTCAAAATGTCCAGTATTCCTCAAACAATGCAAGCGCATAAGAATCACCATATACACCATTTGAGAATCCAATACTAAAATCCGTTGACTAAATCCAACTATAATCCCAGGGATAAAAAGCGGACTGATAATCCTACCCCAGCCTGCCCAAGAAGATTCTTTAGCCGCATTCACGTTGGTCCTAAGTAGAGTTCACACGAGAGCCTGCCTTATTGACAATGTTTCTTGCACATCATCATGCCAAAAAACCAACCTACCACCACCCAATGATTAAACAGTCACTCAGTTTTTTCCAATTCCACTAATCAATAATAAATGCTCTTACGCCCAATAAACAATACAATATCCGGCAAAAGTTGAAAAATTGGCCTAATTAAAAACCTTGATAAATGAAAGTCAATAAAATTCAAACTACAAAGGCCAGTTTATAATTTCTGTTCCAATCAGAATTTACCAATAGCACCAGGATAAAAATCAAAGTTAAACTGGATTAGCTTAAATTAAAATGTTTTTCTATTTAAAGGCGTTTTAAAATATCCGAAATAACAATAGCAATACTAGCAAATAATAGAAACGCCTTGATAAAAAATAAATATTGCCAACCGCCAACCATTAGACAAAAAAATGCTAAATTGCTGCCGCCATAAAATTTATGGACAAAAGTTAGTGAAAAGAAATTCAGTGACATCAATCGAAATTACCAAACCACCGAAACCTAAAATTCATAAGGCCAATAGTTTTGTTTTTTTTAGTTGATCAAACACAACTAATAAGTAAACAACTAATAAAAAAATATTTATTGTGTTTTTCCATGTTCTGGCTTTGGATTATACAATAAACAATTATCACAATCGGAATTATCAAAGCCTAAATAATCACTAACCCATAGCAAAATTACCACCGGCTTGAGTTTTGTCAATAATCTTGCGCCAACTAAAAAAACCAATAAACCATCATTTACTCCACTTCGCGCTCATCTTTAAAAATATCCGCCCTAACCTCGCCCACCAACCCAACTGGTAATAAAAATAGCAAAGAAAAACCTAATGATAGGCGCCCCTAATACTTTTGAATTACTTGCTAATAATTTCTTGATGAAGTTTTTTCTTTCAGCCTGACCTTCTTTCTATCACCTTCAGTGCCTCATTGTAATCTGCCACCTACATCTTGCATAACAAAATAACAAAAACCAATAATAGCAATCACGCTGGCAAAAATATAAACACTCTTTTTAGAAAATGCTGCAATGATTGAATAATCGCCAACAACTGCAATCATTAATAAAGAGCTAATAGTAATCAGTAATGCACCGATATAGATATAAGATTTACGATTAGAGCCAAAAATTAATACGCTATCAACTAATGAGCCAAAAATCATTTTCACCGTCCACGGCACAGTGAGCCATACACCCAACTCTGCCAAATTTGCCGCGCTCATATCTAACGTATCTTTCACCCAAAAGTTTGTGGCAATAGCAGTAAAAACACTACTGCCATAAGCAAAATATACCAATACCAATACCAATAACAATGGCACATAGCGTAAACGTAAGGCTTTAATTGGCGTTAAAAAAATATTAAGCATAGAAATTTCGTAGTTTTTATTGGTGAGAGTAAAAATACTCAACATATAAGTTATGGGGTAAACTTTTTCATTATAATTTACTTATTTCAATATGGTGAGAATATTATGGGATTTTTAAATGGAAAGAAAGCATTGGTTGTTGGAGTTGCCTCTAACCGTTCAATTGCGTGGGGCATTGCACAAGCAATGACAAGGCAAGGTTGTGAAATTGCGCTAACCTACCAGAACGAAAAAGGCATAAAAAACGCGTAGATTAAGTGGCCGCTAAAAAGTTTTTTGTAACTCCAAAAATGCTTGTCATACTCCTTGTGAATGTTGCTAACCGATAGTAGCATTGAAAGAAACATTTCAACAGGAATTAAGAAAAATATTGGAATAAAAACTTTTGAATAATTCTAGTACATTCAGTAAGCTTTTGCAACCGCGTGAAGCATTAAATTGGTAACTATAATTGATGTTCACTACACCCGAGAAAAACATTTAACCAATCGCAACACGATATAAGATTCTTAACAGTTTTTAACTGCACTATACAAACCGCACAAAAGGCGCAAAACCTATGCTAAATAAAAATGGGATGCACTAATTAAACAGTAAAGTTACACCTAATGGTGCAAATTCGATGCAGAATTCCTAATTACAATGTAATGGGTCGTTGCAAAAAGCCTTCACTATTGAGGTCAAATAGTTCGCTATATGGCAGCGGCAAATGGGTCCCTGATAAATGGCATTTCGTGTCAATGCTGTAATCAGCAGGACCAATCAAAAACTTTAGCAGCAATCAGGCAATTAAAGAGTTTTTAAGTAAATTACTTTGTATTCAGCGGCCGACCTCATCAGCACTTAAACCGCCAATGTAACAATTGAAGAAGTTGGCAATGCTTCTGCATTTTTATGCTCCAGATTTAAGCAATCAGGTAATTACAGGTGAAACCACATACATTGATTACTGGTTATAACTTTTATTTAATGTACAAAAGGCCCTGATTTATAAGTCAAAACTAGGAATAAAAAACCATTTGAGGTACAGGTTTTTTTATTAAACCCGCCTAGTTTAAAAATTGACGTCTAACCTTGTTTTAAGATACTTTTTATTTTTTTAAATCTTCTTGCCAGCGAAAAATAGTCATGCGCTCGTCATTAGTTTTAACTAATGACGATAGTATAATTGGTGGTGTAGCAATCAATAAAGTATAATTACCCTCTTCCATTACTGTAATTTTTAATGGCAAAAATGGTACAATTTCAGGATATTTATTACTCATTTTTTTTATTTCATCATATTCGCCAAAAAATAGAATTCTATACTTGTCTGATTTGTAATTAAGCTTATTCAGTGCAAAGTCACAACGCTGAAAATAAGCTGGATGATAGTGATACGCCACAATAGTCTCATTAAGTGCTGCCCAAGTATCTACAAAATTTGCATCTACACGCTCAGTTAAAATCTTATTGTATACCGCAAATGTTGTGGCACTTAACAACCCATTAAAATATGCATGAATGTTTAAAATTCTCAAATTACCATTAGCGCCTCTTCCAAAACCATTTCTTGCATTTCCATTAATTTAAAATAACTGGGCTTCGATTCGCTTGGATTTGTTCGTTAATTAAAGCGCGCCACTGCATACTTATTATTAGTTTTCCAAGCACAACACCACTTTACCCTGCACATCTTCCAACCAAACTGATGACCCTACAAGGCAACATAATCACCTAATCCTGGTTCTATATTTTTAAAAAAATTCTTGCATATTATTAAAAATTACCAAAAACCGCAATTAACAACTTGTTGTTTTTTATCAATCAAACACTAAAATTAAAACTTCCTTTTCGCAAAACCATTCCAAGTAACGTCCTATTTGCATAAACTCTAAAAATTATAAGACCGCAAACAAAGTTTCGTATTTTTTTCACTGTTTACTATTTTAAATTTTATAATGGGTCTAATCGTACAAATAAAATGATACTGTGGTTCACGTATACGTCCTCAATAATGTTCTTATAACTAAGGTGGCTTCTCATTGAGAGCGGAAATAAAACTCCACTACATCAATTTAACATTTTGGTCGTGTAAAGTTAAAATGCCGTAACCAAAGTGGAAACCATCATCAGATATTTTTAATACCATTTTGCAATAATATGTTTAATCATTTGATCTTCCTGCTGAATACAAAAAAACCTCGATTTATAAGAAGATGGAAGGGTGGTGAAACCATCTATCTTTGTGGCCAAGAAAAAGTTTCCCAATAACTTGTCTCACCTTTTAAAATCATAGCCATGACAACTTTGACAATACTTCTTAAAATACCTTGTCCAGTTTAACATTACCCTTTGATACGGCTACATCAGATTTTGGTGCTTTAATACCGCACGTAAAAATCTAATAAGTCTGTTATCTGGTTATCAAAAAATTGTATCCCTGCATAACTCGACCTGTCGTCCACTTTTAATAGTTCTTGCAAATACCTATCAAATGATTGGCATTAGTCGATCTATATTAAGGGCAAACCTTAAAGAACCTGTGAGAGAAGCATGACATTTTCTCAATTTTTCGCTTAAAGTTTCTCTGCCTCCTGCCAAGCTTAATAAAGGGCAATACGCAATCACCAATATTAACTCTAGTTTTAGTTTCATAAGCTTAGATTTTTAAAATAACTTTCTTATAACGATCCTGTAAATATTATCCATTATAATTTACGTAATGTTCTAAAAATCTATCAAAGCACTTCTCAGCAACTCAAATTAAAGCTTTATCACCTGAAAATATATCATCTGATATGCCTTTAGATAATTTGATTGCCGATAATTTCATACAACTCGATCGTTGTTTAGTACACTTGTGGCGCCATAATTGCGCCATTATTTGGCTTTGTAAAGAAAATACCTATTACTAATCCCAATAGTCTCTAGCTTAGCCCCTCTTCAACCAACCTACAAATCTTTCCATTTTAATTTATAATCATCTATTAATTATTGGAACAACCTGTGTCACCACATCTAAGTGAAGTGAAAACATTTTATTGCAATCTTGTCAGAAAAAGTCTTGCTAATAACCAGATAAATGTTTAGTAATTCAAGTTAGCTTCATCAAATTTTTTTTGCCTTTCGTGAATTTCCTTATAAAATTTTAATATCATAAACTTATCTTTTAGATAAATCAATTAATTTAGAATTCTCGCCCCTTGTTCAATACCACACTCACTATAGCGCCAGCTGCCACAAACTTAACATCATATTTCCTTGATATCGTGAGTAAAGAACTCAAAACTTCAACTCTAGATTCCAATTGTTTGGCTGCTTCTTTAAACCTAAGTCATATGATAAGATAACTTACTTGCTCGTAATTTTATTAAATAAGTTTGCAACTTCGACGTTCATGTCAATTTTAGATTAGCTCCACTGCGTACTACTTCAAAAGTTTTAGTTTTTGCTGCCTTAATTTTATTTAACTTAATAATATGATAGCCAAAACTAGTTTTTAATGGTGCGCTCACTTCATTCTCTTTCATACTAAACACCTTGGCGTCAAACTCAGGTACCATTGTACCTTTAGTAAAAAATCCTAAATCACCGCCGTTATCTCTTGATGACTTATCTTGTGAGTATTTAGTGGCTAACTTAGTGAAAGATTTACTTTGCTTTAACTGCGCAGCAATAGTATTTGCTAATTCTTCAGGGACTCAACTAATAATATGCATGAGCTTTTACAGCTCTTCTTCAGTGCTAAAAAATGGCGCCTTTCATCATTCATTTAAAGGGGTGGGGGGACTAAAGAAGGTTATACATCATTTCACTTTATTGCTTTTGGCAATTTTTTCAGTTGATAATTCAACAAAATTAACTTTTACTTTTTGTGGCTCAAAAAATATTTGTTTATTTTTATCAAAAAAATCTCTAACACTCTTAGGATCAATCTCCGCTTTATCGGTGTAGTCTTCTATATTAAGCGCAATATAACTAAACTTACGCTGTTGGTTATTCAATGATTGCATGCGTTTCAGCGTCAATGGCGTCACAAACGCAGAATCCAATAAATTATATTTAATTTGATTTTGTATTAATTTCTTCAGTTTGTATTACTTTCATATTCTAATTATCTGAATAAAAACCTTTTTAATCTGAGTACTATTTATATTTGTCTATTTAGGAAAACTTACCTTCTACCTTCAAATTGCATCATTTTGTTTGAATTCAAACATCCCAACACTACGCGGAGGGTTATCGCAATAATCCAGATTCATATGCTAATTTTATTCAAATTTTCGTCTATTGATACATTGAACTGGATAGTTAAATGGCCTTAGTTCAGAATTTATATTCGTCTGTTATACCCTTCCCCAACTCTTTCTGGTAAACGTCTTTTAATAAGAGGTTAAAGTTCTTTATTTTAAATATGCCTTCTTTAGAGATTTTCATCATAATTGCCAATTACTGGCAACTCTATTCATTCGAGAATCACCTGTAAAGTATCTTCACTAATCGCCAAACCAAAAGCGAACGGGATTGTAATTATACCATAACGATTAAATAAGCTAACCCAGCCTTTAGTTTTATTTCTTTTTTTTTAATAGAGTTTAACATAGCATTACTTTTATTTTTAAAAAAATTTAGAACGATAAAATTTTATAATTGGGTTTTTATCATCTTTAAATAAAGAAATTTAAAATCAAATTTTCGATGGGAAATTTTTAAGGTTAAAGCCCATTATTGCAGTATTAATAAAAAACAAAAACGAAATTAGATCAGTTAAAGTAGCCCATTAAAAGAGATAGATTATAAAAAAAATTTTAAATTAAATTTTGCTTTCGTCTTTATTATATAATTTGTAGTATATATTAATCTTAAAGGTCACTATCATATTCGTTTATCAATTACCCAAAAACCAAACAAACTAAATTTTGCCTTATGTGGACATCCCATCAATAAAAATTTATTAAATTAATGTTAATCAAGATAACGACAAATAAATAATACCACATTTTAATATTAGATTAATAATAAAATAACTTTATGAATAAACAAATACCAATTACTGTTATTAACTTAAAAAAAGATACTGGTAGAAAGAATAAAATTACGCAACCAATTAAATTGAGCTAAATTCTTGAGTGTTTAGTTTTTTTTGATGCAATTTATGGTGCTGAATTAAATGATAAAGAGTTTAATGCAGTATATAACCCAAAGCACTCGATTAAGAAAAACGCAACACTATTAAGAAAAAATGACATTGGTTGTGCATTAAGCCATTTAGGAGTATTACCAAACAAAATGTTAGATGATAATATAGATTAAAATAAAGGATTATATTGGAATGACGATCGTTCATTCTTGACAAAGAGTTTGTTAAATGCATTGAGATATTAGTTGGATATTTACCTGAAAATTTTAGAAAAATATTTTTTATTTAGGTTATTCATCAAAGAAAGGAGGGAATGCCTTGTAATTTTAATATAAAAATTAAAAAATAAAACCATACTGCATTTTAATATAGGTGTTGTCGCCAAATAAAAAAACAGGGGTAGGGGGGTCTTTATGGCTATGTTATTCAATAAGAGAGGGAGCGATCAGAATGTTTTTATCCTACAAAGGACTCTATATTATCAATCTATAGACTCATTATTATCAGGTGGATTATCGTTATATGATTGTTTATTTAATAATATATTTCCTAGAGTGGCAATGCAAAATCATAATAGTTCCTTAGTTCAATTGGCTATTGACGAACTGCGTGTTAGCGATGAACCTAGGATGGAAGCAGCAAATAATTAAAAAATTTAAAATTAAAATTTTTAGGAAATTATAATAATTAAAAGAAGAGCCTAAAAAAGGACAAAAAAATGAAGCAGTGTCTGTAAGTTGCATATTGTATAAAATTAAATTTAAAATTAAAAATGGTTTTAAAGATTATTATTCATAATATATAGGTTGTAAATTTTAGTGTAAATATAAATCTACAATATAAACCACAAAAAATCAATAAATTACATAAGTAAAAATTAGAATATAATGCATAATACCGCTATATTACGTCAAATTAATAGCAGCTTAAGCCAATAAATAGATAATTGGGATATTTAGTGAAAGGCACAACAACCGTTATTCCTCTAAAATAAATAATTATGACGTATTTACTACTAAAAACCTTTGGGTAATTTTCGAACCTAAACTCAACAAATAATTTTTTATCAAACTAAGTAGTGATTTTATATTTTTTTTAATTTTTTCCACATAAGTGGAAATAGCTTTAGGATCTTTACAGTTGTTCTTTTGCAAAAACATTATTTGCTTCGACAAAACCTTTAACACTACCACAATCAAAACGTATCCCTTGAAATTTATAAGCAATAACCCTACCTGCTTTAGCGAGTGTCATTAAAGCATCGGTGATTTGTATTTCACCATTTTTATCAGGCTTAGTTCTTTCTAGAGCTACAAAAATATCATGTGTAAGGATATAACGACCAATAATTGCTAAATTGCTTGGAGCTTCTGCTGGCGTAGGTTTTTCCACCATATTATGTACACGATAAGCATTACTTGAACCTTTTAATAATTCAATTACCCGTCAATTAACACCGTATTTATCTACTTCACTAACCATTACCTCTTCAATCGCTACAATACAACAATCAGGGTTCTGTTCATGCAACTTAGTCATTTGCAACAACACAGTATCGCCATCATTGGTACATAAATCATCTGGTAAAATAACCGCAAATGCTTCATTGCCAATCAGTGGCTTACCAATATAAATTGCATGCCCTAATCCTAACATTTCTTGCTGCTCTATATAAGCAAAATTACACCATTCACCAAGATAATTTATTTCATCTAATAATGCCTCTTTAGTGGTATTTTTAATGCTTTTCTCAATATCTGTATGTGGTTTGAAATAATTTTCAATGGCCTTTTTGTATTTATTTGTTACCATTATCATGCTAAAAATGCCAACATTCATTGCTTCTTCCACGCCATATTGAATCAATGGCTTAGTAAGAATAGGTAGCATTTCCTTAGGAATAGCTTTGGTAACAGGTAGAAATCGAGTACCATAACCCGCAACTGGAAAAAGACATTTATTAATAATACCCATTATTTATTTTGTAGACTTTTTTTAAGAATATCTTTTCCTTTTTCTACACTTGGTTGGCTGTAGGTATTAATTTGTAAAAATTCACCAATGACAGAGACCAATAATTGGTAACTAAACATTAGTTTAGCGATATTGTATTCATCCACGGTAGAAATAGTAATTACATCGCAAGGAATGTCAGTTTGGTTCTCAACAGATTGAATAGTAGCATCAGCTTGTTGGTTAAGTAAATCATTAAAGCTCAAGCCTTCAATGTATTTCAAGCCCAAGTTATTATCACTAGATTTAGGAATAATAGTATTATCTTTTAGATCAGAAATCTTAATAAAGGTAACAGTCTTATCACGTATACCATCAATAACAAGTTGCAAGAAGCTATGCTGGTCAATAGGCCCTATCAAGGCGATTGGCGTAAGCGCCTGTCGAGTTCCATTGATATTAATCTTACCTAGACTTTCTGCCCATAGTTGTACATACCATTTATTGAATCCCTCAAGTGCAGAAGAATAAGAAAAAATCACATTAATATTAAATCGTGCTTTATTTTCCACTAAAAAACGTGCTTTCATAATAATAGGCGCATAATAATTAGACTGCTCAAAAAAGCTGCCTGACACACGCTTGCAACCATTTAAAAGGTTGTCAATATCTATACCTACCATCGCAAGTGGAACTAAACCAACTACGCTAAATACTGAAAAACGTCCACTGATATTCTTATCCAATTCAAACAACTTAATATTTTGTTGTTGTGCAAATTGAGCTAACCCGCTACTAGCCTGGGAAATAATCGTACAATTATCACTGTTTACCTCAGTCAGAGTATGTAAATATTTAAATAAACTAATGGTCTCAATAGTGTTGCCTGACTTAGAAATCACCACAAAATGTGCATTAAAAATATCAATTTTAGTTAGGCAATAATTGACCTTAAGTGGGTCAACTGTCTCTAAAAAGACCAAATCTTTTCTATATTTATTTGACGGCAATAAGAATTCATAAATTGCCTTAGCACCCAAACTTGAACCACCGATACCAATCACTACGATATGTTTTTGCACTATCGTCTTAGCGTACGTCTTAATGTTGCTAGTATCCTGATACGGCAAATCGTAATAACCGATTGTATCACGTTCATTCTGGATGCGCTGGAAAATATTATTATTAGAATGAATTTGGTAAAAATTCTTGTTGTATTTCATTTAATGTACCTCAGAAAATTTCCATATATTTTTATAAAAAGCATAGCATATAAATAACTATGCTATGCATATAATGCTTGGGTTGAAATAATCTCAAAGTCTTTTTAAAAAAAAGCCAAAAAAATTTTATACTCTATTGTCAAACCTAGATTTACTATTGCTTTTAGCTGGTAAATTAAACATTTTTATTTTTTCTTTTCTTTTTTTAAATTTTACCAATCTAGATTTTTGTACACCATTCTTACAAAAATGATTCAATTCAGGCTAACAAATGGGAGGGTTTGCTTTACTTAAGCAAAATTAATTCTTCAACGCTATGATATTAAAACTATTAAAAATTATTTTCCTATAACCAAAATCTGCAAATATTTATTATATTACCACCTATTCATTAAATTAAAATTAATAACGCAATTAAAATTTGTTAACCCCCTCTTTTTCATTGATAATTCTTTTTTATATGGTAAAGTGCTTTTATAGTCTAGAATTTAAATATTCATAAAACTACATTCGCAAGTACATCAAATAAATATTAGCAAATAAAACATTAGTTTTATTTTAATTTGAATTGAGTTTCCTAACCATGTAGAAAACCCTATTTCTATTTCATTATACTTAGTTTAGGTCATAATCTGCAGTGGCGTTACCGATACTAGTTATTTGATAATTAGCAATCGCATAAAAATCTGTTACCCAACTCCTTATTTTCAGCTTGCCTTGCCTATTCTTACCAATTCCAAAATTTTTTAAAATTGTCATCTTTGTCAGGTACAAATTTTTTCCGGATTGATGGACGCTTGCCCAAACGCGTAGTTGGAATCCTTGTAATAATTTGCTTAGTAGAGCAACCATCTTGGCAACGTTAATATTTCAAAATAGTATTTCATGTGAGAGTTGTGCATGAGTTAATTTGAGTTAGTAAATTTCTTTGGCAAATAAAACGGCCCGCCTGTTTTCAAAGTACTCGCCTTTCCAACTAGCCAATGAAATAGCTAACGATGGTAGACCTAAAAAGCGACCTTCAATTGCACCTGCAACTGTGCCAGAATAAACAACATCATCGCCTAAATTTGGTCCAAAATTTATACCCGTCACCACTAAATCGAATACTTTATCTAACATGCCACTAAGTGCTAAGTGCACACAATCACTCGGTGTTGCGTTAACGCTATAAAAATTTTTCTCAATTTCAATGGGTTTCAGTGGCTTGTCTAGAGTCAAAGAACTACTAGAAGCCGATTTATTTTCATTCGGAGCTACAACAACAACTTCATGATCTTGCGATAAATATTGCACCAAAATTTTTATACCCTGCGCGTCAAACCCCTCGCATTGCTGATTTAAGATTTTCGCACTACTAATTTTAAGCCATTTCTTTTGTTTCTTAAAGCCAACTTCTACCTCCGCCATGTAATAAGCTCGCCAAATAACAAGTCTCATCTGCCATTCGGCTTGCGAATTTCTAGTTGAAACTAAAGTGCCATTGGACCGTTGCACCATTTTGGCATTTATAACCATTTTTAGCGAACCATTTACGCGCCTGCATTCAGACACAATTAGAGACACATTTTTATCTTCCTAAAGTAGATTCTAATCTCAAATAAAAATAATTCACCACAATAAAATAATTGTTATTCTTTCATTTAGTGAATTAACAATAAATCAATTCAGATAGCGATTTCTAAATTCTGGAGTAAATGTTTTTGTATTTCACTTTCATAATCTAATGAATGCATCTTGTTTATTAAACCAATTGTTGCGCGACTAACATTGTTGTGTTGCGCCATCGTTAGGATGTTCATTACTAAATTACATTTATGAAATACAACTTTTTTCTATACATTAGCTCAGTGAGATTTGCCATTTATCCATCACCTTGTAAACTTAATAAATGAAAAATATCTGGCGGGTGTGCTTTTTTCAATTTCAATCAGTAACAATACAGCGTGTGGATTTAAAGTTTAACTGCTTCCCGGTAAGCAATCCACCTTCGGTTCATTAACCCAAAACATAACCTTGGGTTGGCGAAACCAATCAGTTTAGATATTTTTGAATGACGCTCCATATATTCACTCATATTCGAAACGCAATAATTCACGCCCAAAATATGTGCAAGTTTGTTTACAAAATCTCAGTTTTTCCCAATCAACCTGTTGGAACTGCAAAACCAAGATAACGAAATCCCATCGCTTGTTCTTTCGTGCGCCAAGCCAGGAACGTGCAAGCTTTAATGGCGCTAGGATAAACTATCACAACAGCAGATTCTTGTCCAAATTTACACCAAGTTTAAGGCTTGTTTCTAGGTTTTCTAAAGTAATTGATTTATCATGCGTTAGTCACTTGGCGAGAATGGAATAACGTGCCAATTTAGCACAAAAAATTTATTCTTCATATCGGTCACACTAATGTTAATTCTTACGTTTAGATTCTTTGGCCCGAAACTTTGTTGCCAATTGCTCCCAACCTCATTCAATCACTATCAATTGCTTTATAACTGGTAGGACGACTGGTCATTTCATATAACGATGTGAAAGTTCAGCTGACCGATACCAACGCGGCTTTTGAAATATTTAATTCGATGATGGTCTTGATAATATTTTTTCAACCCATTTAAAATCTTAACTGTATCATCCACTGATGGCTCATTAATATCAATTTTTTGAAATCGCCTAGATAGAGCATGATCTTTTTCAAAAATTTTACGATACTCTTCATAAGTAGTAGATCCCATACATTTAAGCGAACCATCTGCCAATGCTGGTTTAAGTAAATTCGATGCATCTAATGAGCCACCTGATACACTACCAGCGCCAATTGTTGTATGAATTTCATCAATAAATAAAATAGCATGCGGAATTTCTTCTAAATTATTTAATACTGCTTTTAGACGTTTCTCAAAATCACCTCTGTATTTTGTACCAGCAATCAACATACTAATATCCAGTGAATAAATACTTGCCTCTTTTAAAATTTCAGGTACTTTTCTATCTACAATATGTTTGGCAATACCTTGTGCAATTGCCGTTTTTCCAACACCTGCTTGGCCTACGAATAAAGGATTGTTTTTACGACGACGAGATAAAACCTGAATGGCTCTTAAAACTTCTTCTTCCCTACCCAAAAGTGGGTCAATTTCCCCAGCTTTCGCCTTCTCACATAAATTAACTGCATAGCTTTCTAACGCATTTTTCTTGCTCTTCTTTGGACTGAATTTTATCACAGGTGGCTCTACATCTATCTCTGGCAAGTATGTTGAAATCGCTTCCATAACTTCAAGACGTGAAATATTATTAAGCTTTAATAAATAAGCCGCATATGATTCTTTTTCAGCAAAAATACTCACCAACACATTCATTGCATACACGGTATTTTTTTGCGCTGATTGCGCCTGATAAACACTACGCTGTAACACGCGCTGGAAACCAACTGTTGGCATGATATCAACCTCTGAATCCTTTGAAATAAGCGGTGTATTGGAATCAATATATTCTTCTAACTCCGTATACAGTTCTTTAATATCAACTCGTTTATTACGCAGAAAACTAACAACTTCATCAATATTAAACAATGCGATTAACAAATGTTCAACCGTTACAAACTCTAAGCGTTTATTGCGCGCCTGTGACATAATATAATTAATTTCTTGTTGTAGACCTGTTTCAATCATAAAAGTTATTATACTTCTAATTCACGGATAATGCACATTAGTGGCTGTTCATTTTGGCGAGCAAAATTAATAACTTGTGATACTTTTGTTTGAGCCACATCGTGTGAGTAAATACCACAAATACCCTCACCATTAATATGTACTTTAAGCATAATAGCCTGTGCATCTTCTTCATTTTTATCAAAAAAATATTGTAGTATTTGAATAACGAAGTCCATTGTAGTGTAATCATCATTTAACAACAACACCTGGGCTAAATTTGGTTTTTTAAGTTTTGATTTTGCTGGTTTAATAATTATCTTTGCCATTACTAAGCTGATTTCTTCTTTAACAAGAAAAAGGCAATAATCAACACTACAATAGTCGGCATCGACACACTAAACAATGGATCATAATCAAAACGTAGTGATACAGCAGTAGCAATGCGTGATGATAATTCAAAAAATAAAGCAATAATTACACCTAAAAATATCTTCTTACCCAAGGTCGCATCTCTAAGTGAACCAAAAATAAAAAACATTGAAAGCAGTAGCATTGCAACCAGTGTAACTGGTTTAACTATACGCTTATATAATTCTACTTCAAATATACTTGACGCTAAATTATTATCTGCAAGAAGACTAATATACTTATACAATTTCCAGCTAGATAATTTCATTAGACTTCTTCTCTAAAGCTTCAATCAAAGTTCGTTCAAATGAAATTTTAGTGCTATATTTTTGAAGATCCTTAAATTGAACTTTGGTAAACTTATCATTTTGACTGAACTGATAATATTTAGTTTTTTTAAGATTTAAATTATTATTATCAAATAATGCATAATCAGAGTAGGAAATAGAATCTAATTGATTAACTTTATTTAATTTAATTAAAGTCACGCCACTAAACACATGCTCGTCAAAATTTTTCTTAACATTAATAATTGTATTGTCGTCTTTAAACCAGAAACCTTGTTGATTAACTGTAGAAATATTTTCCTTTAATGCTTTTGCTTTAAACGACTCAGCATATTCTACGGTGGATGGCACAATAAATTCACCTAATAAAATTACCACAAAAATAAACATTAACGCTGCATTCACCACTTTTTGAGTAATTTGCATAATAGACATGCCGCAATTTTGAATAATAATCAATTGAGAAGTTGCCGCCAAGTGACCCATACCTAATAAGCAGCCTAATAATATAATGACAGAAGAATGTAAATAGATAATCACTGGCAAATTTATCATCACATAAATGATCGCTGATAAAGTATTGTAATTCTGTTTCCCAATTAAATCAATTTCATTAATAAAATTAAAAAACGTATAAACACTAACCCAAACCAACATTACACTCAAAGTGTAAAAGAGTAACGTTTTAGCAATATAGCGATCTAAAATTCTCATTAAATTAAACGAAGTTATTAAAGCCTAATATTTTTGTTAAAATTTGTTAAAATTAATCTTAAAGAAAAAATATTCAAAATAAATATTAGGCTTTAATAATCTAATTATTATATTTTATATTTATATTTTACATTTTAACCATGACAAATATTCATCTTGATAAAATTCTTGTTCTTGATTTTGGCTCGCAATATACGCAATTAATTGCACGCCGCGTGCGTGAAATAGGAATTTATTGTGAATTATTACCATATGATGTTGATGACAATTTTATCAAAAAATTCAATCCAAAAGGTGTAATCCTTTCAGGTGGTCCTGATATTGTCACATTAAATGATTCTGCCAGAGCGCCACAAATCATTTTTGAGCTTGGTGTGCCAGTACTTGGCATTTGCTATGGCATGCAAACAATAGCTATGCAATTCGGCGGTCAAGCAGTCTCAGCAAACAAACATGAGTATGGTTCTGCACAAATCAAATGCGAAGATGACGAGTGTCATTTATTTACCAATCTAAGTGATGACACAAATGACGATGGTCACGCACTACTTGACGTGTGGATGAGCCATGGTATTGAAGTTAATACATTGCCAGACGGATTTAAATTGATTGCTAGTACCAATAATTGTGCCATCGCAGGTTTTGCCAATATAGAAAAACATTACTATGGTTTGCAATTCCACCCAGAGGTCACTCATACCAAACAAGGAAAACACATCTTAGAGCATTTTGTTGCAGGTATTTGTAATTGCAAAAAAAAATGGACCACAGATAATATTATCTCGGACTTGGTGAAAAATTTAAAGAAGAAAATTGGTGATAGTAATGTACTGCTTGGCCTCTCAGGTGGTGTTGATTCATCTGTAGTGGCTGCGTTACTTAACAAAGCCATTGGTGACCAACTCACTTGCGTGTTTGTTGATAACGGTTTATTACGCTTAAACGAAGGTGATGAAGTCATGCAAACTTTTGCCGATAATATGGGTGTTAAAGTTATTCGCGCTAACGCCCAAAAAAAATTCTACGAAACATAATCAAATGAGGGAGAGCCAGAAACAAAATCGATAAAATAATTTGGTCGTGCCTTCATTGAGTTTTGTAGAAGAAGAATGCAACGCAAACTTGATATATTAAATTGCTTGCACACGGAAACTATCTACCCCGATGTTAATGAATCAGCAGGCCTTCTTCTGGTAAAAACAAAAGTCATTAAATCACACCACAATGTTGGTGGATTGCCTGAATATTTGTCCTTTGAATTAGTAGAACCATTAAAAGAATTATTCAAAGACGAGGTAAGAGAGATTGGTATAAAACTCGGTATCCCTACACATATGCTATATCGTCACCCATTCCCAGGCCCTGGATTGGGCGTTCGTATTTTAGGGCAAGTCAAACAAGAGTATACTGATATCCTACGCTTGGCAGATGCAATATTTATGCAAGAACTTTACAACCACAATTTATATGATAAAGTTAATCAAGCTTTTGCAGTATTTTTACCCATTAAATCAGTTGGGGTTGTGGGTGATGAGCGTCGTTATGACTTCGTGTATAGCATTGCGTGCGTTGAACTATTGACTTCATGACTGCTCGCTGGGCACACCTGCCATATCACTTCTTAGATCTTGTCTCCAACCGTATCATGAATGAAATTCCACGTATCTCACGCGTTGTTTATGACATTTCAGGTAAGCCACCTGCTACCATTGAATGGGAATAACGCCTAAAGAAGGCAATGTCTTTCCAACTTTGGACAAAAAATGGATGCAACTTGCACTTAAACAAGCAAGACTTGCTCAGAAAATTAATGAAGTACCAGTTGGTGCAGTATTAGTGCAAAACAACCAACTTATTGAAACAGCACATAACCAACCTATTAATAACAACGACCCAACTGCTCATGCAGAAATTCAATTATTGCGCAAAGCAGGGACTAAGCTAAACAACTATCGTATGCCTAATACTACTTTATATGTTACTTTAGAGCCATGTACTATGTGCTTAGGCGCGATGATGCATGCGCGCATAGAAACAATTGTTTTTGGTGCCTTTGATAAAAAGACTGGGGTCTGCGGCTCATGCCAAGACCTTTCAAGCAATAAATGTCTCAATCATTCTATTAAAATAAAAAGTGGTGTGCTTGCTGATGAATGTAAACAATTGTTACAGCAGTTTTTTAAAAATAGAAGATAAGTATGCTATTATTATAATTTATGAACTTTCTAAAAGTTATATTTTTCCTTTTTCCTAATTTACTTATGGCTCATTCAAATCAAGAGTTACAAATAGTTTATCAACAAAAAAGTTCTGATTACCAACCGCGCACTAAACATTTTGAAAATAACAAAGCAAAATTTACCAATCATTTAATTTTAGCCAATTCTCCATATTTATTACAGCATGCACATAATCCTGTTAATTGGTATAGCTTTAATGATGAAGCCTTTAAACTAGCACAAAAAGAAAATAAATTAATTTTTTTATCGATTGGTTATGCTACTTGTCATTGGTGTCATGTAATGGAAGAAGAGAGCTTTGAAGATATAGAAGTCGCTAATGTACTTAATAAAAACTTTATTGCTATTAAAATAGATAGAGAAGTATTGCCTGATGTGGACAGTCACTTTATGAACATTGCTCAATTACTAACAGGTAGTGGTGGCTGGCCACTAAATGTAGTACTAACTCCAGTAGGCGATGGTTTTTTCGCAGGTACTTATTTTCCTAAAAATACATTAATTACCAATTTAAAACAATTACAAAACATTTGGCAAAATGAACAGAATAAAATCTTAAAAATAGCCAAAAATATTAAAAATATACTGCTTGAGAAACATTCTTACCCTACGCAATTAGCTCAAAATTTACAAAATTTAGCTGTACAAGATTTGCTCAAAACATTTGATGAGTTTAATGGTGGCTTTGGCGACGCACCAAAGTTCCCACATGAAGCACAATTGTTAATGCTGATTAATGAACAAATGCATAATCCAAGCGATGAAAAACTAACCTCCATCATCATCACTTTAGACGCTATGGCAAGTGGTGGTTTTTACGATATGGTTGCTGGTGGCTTTCATAGGTATGCCACCGATAATAATTGGTTATTTCCACATTTTGAAAAAATGCTTTACAATCAGGCACAATTGGCAATAGTGTATAGTAAAGCCTATCAACTAACTGGCAAATCTCTTTATAAACGCATTGCTAAACAAACATTGGATTATGTTATTAGAGAAATGCAACATAGAAATCAAGGTTTTTATAGTGCGACTGACGCAGATAGTGCTGGCAAAGAAGGGTTGTTTTTTATTTGGGATAACAAAGAATTAAAATCAATTTTAGGTGATAATTTTATTGAGTTCGGGCGTTATTTTGATTTATCAGAAAGTACTAAATTTGAACAACAGCATGTGATTAGATTCAAAAACATTAATAAAATCCAAACCTCTGATTTTATAAAAATTGACGTTTTGTTGAAAAAACTCTATCAAAAACGACAAAATCATGAAAAGCCCATACTTGATAACAAAATTTTACTATCATGGAATTCCTTATTACTAAAAGCATTAGTTATTGCCAGTGAGATTGATAATAAATATTTGCTTACAGCGCAAAATTTAGCTAATTTTTTATTAAATAATTTTTATAAAAGTGACCTAAAACGTGTACAAATTGATAATCAAACTTCACAACAGGCAATTTTTGAAGATTATGCTTATTTTGCTGATGGACTTATTGATTTATATGATATAAATAATAATAAAAAATACCTAGTCAACGCTAAAAAACTCATCGATGAAGCTATTGATAATTTCTGGGATAGGCGCAATTTTGGCTTTAAAATCAGTAATAATAAACGTATCAGTAATAACAAAGAAATTTATGACGGTGCAATTTTTAACCCTAATGGTGTGGCTTATGGCGTACTAAATAAATTATCTGTACGTATTCAAGATACAAAATACCAACAACTTGCCAAACAATTATTATCAAGTTTTAGCACACAAATTAATCAAAATCCTAGAGCCTACGCTAGTATTGTTAAAAATTACAATGACAAACAAAAAGGTATTTTAGCAAAAACCGTATATGCTTATAATGGAAAAATTAAAATCCAATCTGGTGGTAACAAAATTGTTCTTTTATATTGAAATAAAAAAGGGTTGGCATTATTTTAATTGGCCAACAAAATGTATTACAAAAAAAAAGTTTTTAATTTGCCACTCAACTTTTAAATAGTAAACAAAAAAACATAAAATCAGTTAACTTACCCTGCAGCTAAAAATTGTAAATTAAATTACCTTTGGAATTTAGTAAAAGATTAAAATTAAAGAAATTAAAAATTTAGCAATATATGATATTGAAAAAAATTTACACCTCAATTAATTTTTTTCCATTTAAAAAGGATAAAAGAAAAAAAAAATTTACCATTGCGCAATTAGGATTTACCAAAGCTTGTAGTGGACCAAAAGTATTGCCTTACCGTGCCCGCAACTAAAATATTAAACTGATTTTTAAAATTTTAAAGATAAAGTTTTGTTAAAATTTAATTAAAATTATAGGCTATGTTATTTTATTTTTATAAAAAATTAAAACGTAAAAATAAAAAACAGCTATTATTTGCAAAAAATTAAAAATTAGTATTATTTTTAGGCTAGGCCATTTATTTTAAGTTGCCATTGGAGGGCTGATAATTTAAGAAATTATTGCCCTTGGTAAGTGTAAGTATTTTTTAATTAACGGTATTTAAAAATTATTAAGTTAATTATGCAATTTGTTAAGTTACTTTTAAAATCTTTATCTAAAAGAATACTTAATTAATTTCTCTAGAAATTCTTAAAATAAGTTTTAATATAGTATTAAAAATGGCTCTCCTAAGTCAAAGCGGGCTTTTATTCATTCCAACCATTCAACATGTTAGTGTTTGCGGAAAAGTTATTTATATTTTGCGCCACTTTCACTTCGGCTAAAAATAGTTACTGATTCAGCACTTAATTTCCATTTTGCTGTACCAAAAAATCTACCCATTGGAATTTGTTTTAAGATAGGGGGCTTTTTTTTTGCTCTTCCTGGTAGTGCATTCTGTCATAATCAGTTTTAATTAAAACCTGGTGCAAAACTGCATTCACAGGTTAATTGCCCACGAAGTCCTAACTTTTCACGTTGCTTAAGTGGATTTAGTGAAGCCCCATAATTACCAGCTTTTAGTAGCGGCCATAGTTGGTTTGGGGAACTGCATTTGTTTTCCTGTGGGATACCTTACCATCTGATAAGCAAATTGGAAAAATAATTATCGGCCCAGATTTTTTTGTTTTTTTTTTCAATTCATTTTCCACGTAAACAACGGCCTTAGACATTTTATAATAACCGAAGTTAAGGTTTAGGTATTTATTTATTTTGATATTTTCTATACCCATTCATCTTCTTTTCATACGCATCAATAGATTGGTTCTCTTCGTAAATGCCTGCGTGTTAACAATTAATTAGATTATTCAACTGTTACCCAATTAAATTAATCAGTGATGGGGCTTTCATTCCACTTTAAAACAAATTTGGATCGCGTTGTTCTACGACATTTCAAAACGTCATGGGGCCTTATTAACCAGTCACGCCACTATCTTTTAGGCAATTGTGCTGATTGGCATTTGCACTTTTTTGATTACTAGTTCGCTTTGTACCGGACAAAACCAGTTTGTTTGCGCTCCCTGCCCTTTACCCCCAAAAAGCTTTAATAAATATTGCTTGGCCCAATAACCTTCGGCTTGCAACTGAGGTTACTAATTACGATTTTTACCCAATTTTTTAAGTTGAATTCCATTCTATCTTCTTCCTTACAAAAGTTGTTGCAATTTTACTGTTTCTGTGTTTCAATGCAGCATTTTTACAGTTTAAATGGATTTTTCAATTTCAATTTTACGAGGTCAGTTCAAAAAAGCCAGGATTAAAAACCACCATTTTTACCTTGGGCCCCAGACCCTCCAATCAGTTTTTCATTACGTCCCATAGGTTATTTGCATTAGCTTTGTACTGTGGGCTGTTTCCCCCAAATTAATACAGGTTTGTTACAATTGTGTCACAAGTGTTTTGGCCATTCATTGGGTCAAAACAAAAATCAATTCATTGGCTTTCGCTGCATCTAACATTATCGCAATACATCAAACAATTTACCCATTTTTCAAATCTAAAACTTCCTGTACTAAGATTGGCAAAATGCGGGTTGCCGCCCACCATTTTCAGTTAAAAGGAGCAATGGTTGGACGGCACCACTCACAGGCATATTTAAACTACTGCCAACGGTTTATTTGGCTCCAGCTGCCTTCATCGCCTCACAAAGGTTATAATTCAAACAGCTTGCTTTATTAGCCAGCAATAACCACTTGTCCATTTGCATTTAATTAAAGTTAAAACTGGCCCTCAAAACGATATTCTTTACCAGTTATAATCCGTTTTACAGGATTTCTTTTTATTACCGGTTTTTTAATCATCCTTAAACCTTAAAAAAAATTAGCTGCCATTAGCACCTTTACTCCTGGTGACACAGCTGATTGCATCAATCGCACCGGTTGGACGCACTAATTTAATGCCAATTCACTAAAAATTCAATGCACCTGCCTGAGGCAGTTATGGCTGTTATTCGACCTAAAATCTATGGCCAGCCATACAGTAGGGGTAGGGGGGATAAATCTATTTCCACCACTTCCAAGGCCAGCGATAGGTTGGCATAGCCAGCTGCCAAAAACCATTGCAGGTTGTGTATTTTGCGTTTTTTGATTAAGCCTTTCTTGATCTTCTTGCGTTAATTTCCAAAGATCTAAAACCCTTAAAACAAAATCACTTTGGCATCTTCTAAAAGTATTTTTTTACAGAAAGGGAAAAAAGTTTATCAGCTAAATCTGACAACCATACCAATGTGATTGAGAACCCATAGTCCAGGAAAAACAAATTGCATGCTCATCATAAAAACCTAAAAATTAATAAAACTCAAATAATTATAAAAACTCTTATTTTTAACTAATAAAAAAGCGGCCAAATAGTCGCGTTTTTAAAATAAACTTATCTAGTCCAATCGTATTGTCATCTCGATTGAAAATAGGTTGGACGTCATAAAATTTACCTTTTTGGCAAAGGGGAAACCTTATTCCGTTTTGCTGTAGCAAAAAACAATTGTGTCGTCCCTTCCCCTTAACGGTACATTTAGTTGCCTGGATTGAAAATTTGGTGGCCTCTTTGACTGAACTAAAATATTGCCAGCCCAAACCAAAAAACACTACCTGACTCCTAATCTTTTAACCACCAAGGCGTTTTTTGATACCAGTATCTCTACGTTTATTAGTTAACTACCGCCTGCTTTTTTTTATGTGCCATTGTTTTATCATACCATAAATAATTTTTGTATGTAACTTTTCAACTTCTTCAGTAAATAAATTGGGGCCTATGGAACCTTGTTTGTTTCATGAGTGTTTACGACGACTGAACTTAAGGATTTATCTTTTCCTTTGACCTTGTGGAATATTCACTTTGCCTCAAACCTCTGGGTCATTTACCACTAAATGGAGTGCCCCAAATTTCACACATTCTTTCTTCATTTCAAACAACCATTAAAAAATATTCTTTATAATTAAGGTATTTTTTTTTACCTGTGTTTCATTATAATTTCTCAACTTTTAACGTTGCCAACCCTGGTTCAACCCTAGAATTTGTTTGAACCACCTGTTCGAATAAATGCCCATTTACATAATAAAATCTCTGGCGTTATCTTTAATTATAAAAAGTATTATTACCGCCAAACCACACTCCTTTAAAAGAGTGTTTTTTTAAGTATAATTTTGGTATTTTCTTTTTAAAACTACATAAAAACTATGTTATTTTTGAAACAAATAATATATAGGAGGAATTTTGCATTGAGATTGATGTAAATTTAAAGGCGCCAAATAATAAAATGCTGAAAAAAACTTTTATTATTTTTATGTTGGTGAAAGTGATTTTTTTACAAAGGGGTGACACCAATTTTGTCATCGTGTTATATAATGGGAACTTTATGATTCAAATGGGTGGTGGTTTTTTTTACTGAGTAATGGGGTGGAAAAAAAAAATAATCCACTAAGTCTGCTGAAGTTGAAATATGAAGCAAAATAAATATGGGTTTTTTTTAAAAAAATTTACCAATACAACAATAGCAAATGGCAAGAAACCAAACGGATGCCCACTTTCCAGCTAGTTTCACAATTTTTTAATTCAAAACAACCTAGATATAATTTCTAGATTACCCCCTGACAAGATTGGGCTGGTGGGGTTATTGTGTATTTGGAGAAGTAGTTTAAAGGGCAAGATGTTATTGATAAAATCAATAACGTAACAACATATCATCCACGGCAATGGCATGCTTGATTAATTTGCCAAATGATGCCAAATGATGAATGTAATTTTTAAAAAGGTGGACTATTAAAAAATGACCTTAAAAAATTTATTGCGTAAAAAAAAGTTATTAAAAAAAGATAATTAAATTAATAATAATTACCGTTTCTTATGGCTGCGTTATATTACTTCATTGCAGATTTACAATCTTATCTTCTAGTAAGTTGGATTGGAAAATTAAATTTAAATTTATTTATCAAATTTCTGTCACGGAGGAAAGCGACAAAAGCAGATCAGCTTTTTTATGCTTGGGTGACTTATTTAATTACTTGGCTTTGGCGATGATCTGTCTATTTTGACGCTCTATCCAAGTGTTATTTCAGCACATAAAGATTACTTAGTTAAAACTACTAAGGTTTTTATTAATGGTGGTAATCGTGATTTTTTATTAGGTAATGAATTCACCAAACAAACAGATTGTGTATTATTCAATACACCTTATCTACTTAAGACTAATAATAAAAATTATGTACTGATGCACGGCGATGAATTATGTACGGATGACAGACAATATCAAAGATTGAAAGGTTTTTTAAGGCATCCAATCACTAAATTTATTTTCTTACACTTACCAATAAAAATACGACTTAAGCTTAGCGGCCAATTGCGTAAAAAAAGCATCAAAAGTCAACAATATAAAATAAGTAAAATCATGGATATTAATCAAATAACTAGCAGCAGTAAATTGATGCAAAAATTACCATATGCAGACTTAATCCCACGGGACATACGCACAGGCAAAATAAAATTCCCACCTACAAATTGAGCGAATATACACGTTATTTTGTTTTAGGTGATTGGGATTGTTGATAAAGGCAATGCCTAATTGAAAATTTATTGAACAATTTTAAACTACCTTTGAAATTTACTGGACCTATCTTACCAGGTTTTACTTTTCTTACTTACCTGAAGTTGTATTTCTTCATTTAACTTAGGTAAGTTTTTCTTTTTTAAAACTTAATCTGGTGTCATCATTCCAATTTTAGGAATTATGAATAACAACACCTTATATGCGCGGTATATCAACTACTATACCTATGCCTAATCCAAATTCTGGATTTTGACTTAAAATATACATTAAAATGCCTATCCATTCTGGATTTTGACTTAAAAAATTTACACTTAAAAAGGCTCATCACTAATTGTGACTGATTTATTGACACTTGGACATGCGGGACATTTTACTGAACCGATAATTCCTTTCACTTGACTAACAGATAACATTGGTTTCTTGGTAATAAAATTAATAATTTGTTGGTGTGCTAACAAATCATAATAACGTCTCATTGGGCTGGTGACACGCAAATATGCACTTAACCCCAAGCCATAATGTGGGAGTGGTTTTACTGAAATAGCAGAACGCTTAAAATTCTTAATCGCTAAAAATGACTCACTTAGTGTTAATGAATTTTTCTTTGCTAAAAAATCATCAGTAAAATCACCTTTATCTTGTAATGCATAAGGCACAGGTATTATATTATCACTAGTAAATTGTGCCATTGCACGTCCTGCCATTATCATCATCTCAGCTACTAAGTCTCTACTAGCGCTAATTATCTGTGGCACAATCGATACTCTACCATTAATAAAACATACATCTACATTTGGCAGATGTAGGTTAATAGAGCCATTGCTGTCTCTAAATTTTTTATGCGCTATAGCGACCTTTTGAATCTGCACTAAGTTCTCATTAGAATTTTTTGTTAAGATTTTATCAACTTCGCTGTAAGTAATATTAGTAGCGCTAATCACACTCTGCATAACCTCTATATTATTAATATTTTTACCATCAAATTCAAAACTAAATGATAAGGCATTAGACTTATCTGACACACCTAATGCACTAGCGTACGTCACTGAAATTGGCAACATATGAATAATCGTCTCTGGCAAATAAAAATTAGAACCGCGCTCCTGCGCATAAACATCTAAATCTGAGCCAGATGGTACAATATTAGCCACATCAGCAATATGTACCCACAACTTATTACCTTCAATACTAATTGCATCATCTGCATCATTTGATCCTTCATTATCAATTGCATAACTAGATAAATGTGTTAAATCAACACGCTTAATTGTTGGTACATCCACAGAAATTTCTACATCTGTTGGAATATTAAAGCGTGTGGGGTAAGGGTTAAAGCTAGGCTCTAAATATTTAATTTTAAGTAGTAATTTATAAGCATCCTCAGATGAGTTATTTACCCCGATACGACTTAATACTTTGGCAGTTTTTGACTGATTAAGCGCCACTCTAGCAACTTCTTTTAAATATGGCTTATCCTGTTCATCAAAGGTATTTTTAGACAAATTATCAATACAATGTGTTAAACTTTCAGCGGCTATTTTTTTTTCATTCCGCCTAATACGTACACTTTCAACTTGTTCAATTGGACGCACAAAAACTTTATTTTTTTTCCAGTAAAAATATAGCCCATCTTCAACTAATAGGTAAGTGCACCAAGCCATTTGCGCTGTAAATTCATCAAATAACCACTCGGTAATTTCTTGTAAACTTAATACCTCTTCTTGTAAATCTTCCAACACAAAAAAATCAGCGTGCATGCACAAATCATCCACCTGAGAAAATTCAGGATGAATCACTCTAAAATCTTTTTCTCTTACCTTAAGTGTTGAACTATCAGAAAATTCTAACTCAAACTTATTTGTCTGAATATCAATAATACAAGCTGGCTTACCTTTGTAGGCAACTAGAAAATTAATCACAAATTATTAAAAAATAACACTAAAAAATGCCAATCTAATCTTTGTTTGTTTCAACGTAAGCATCAACACTCATTAGCCCATCGATTGAATTTGATCTAAATTTCACTAGCCAACCACTATCATAACAACTGCTATTAAGTAATTCTGGTTCTGTATCAAGTGCTTCATTTACCTCAACAATTTCCAAATCGACAGGCGCATATATACCACTTGCTGATTTTACAGATTCTACCACGCAAAATTCATCTTCAATAGATAATCTGTTGCCTTCGCTAGGCAATTCGACAAATACTATATCGCCTAATAATGTCTGAGCATGATCAGTAATGCCCATTGTATAGGTACCGTCGCCATTATCTAGGATCCACTCGTGATTTTCAGTATATTGCCTATCATCTCTAACTTCACTCATATTACACACTTCCTCTCTTTCTTCATTTTTGTTTTCCACTTTTAACTAAGTAAGGCGTTTTGCTGTTTATACCAAAATTTTTCCATTTCTGACAAATGGCGGTTTAACTATTTTAGCTGATACCATTTTATTACGCATCTCAATTTCGCACAACCCATCGCTACCTTTTGGCACACTGGCAAGTGCAATTCCTTTACCTATTGTTGGTGAAAAAATACCTGATGTTATTTTACCTTCACCTAAACTTGTCACTACTTTATGATGGTCACGAATTACGCCATTACCTTCTAACACCAAGCCAACAATAGTCTTTTTCACACCTTTTTGCTTCAATGATTCTAACGCACCTCTACCCACAAATGCACGGTCTTTATCGGATAAATCGACTGTCCAAGTCAGATCAGCTTCCAAAGGCGATACTTCTTCATTTATTTCCGCACCATACAAACTCATACCCGCTTCCAAGCGCAAAGTATCTCTCGCAGCCAACCCACAAGGCTTTACACCAGCTTCAAGTAACATATCCCAAGTAAATTTAGCTGAGCTCAACGGTAGCATAATCTCAAATCCATCTTCACCTGTATAGCCTATGCGTGCAATAAATAACCTACCTAAACTAACCGCACTAAAGGGCTCTAATTCACCGCAAATTCCTTCAGTGCCTGGTATCGCTTGATAGACTTTTTCTCGCGCATTTGGACCTTGAATTGCAATCATTGCTAAATCAAATTTAGGTTCAACAAATACATCAAAATCTTTTGATTGTACATTAATCCACTCAATATCTTTCTGCATTGTACAAGCATTAATCACTATTCTATAGTTTGTATCATCATGATAATAAACAATCAAATCATCGACCACACCGCCGACTTCATTAAGCATACAACTGTATAGCGCTTTACCAGTCATTTTAAGTTTATTAACATCGTTTGCAATTAGAATCTGCAAAAACTTTTTAGCTTCCTTACCTTTAAGGTCCACCACGCTCATATGTGAAACATCAAACATCCCCACATTATTACGTACCTGGTTATGTTCCTTTAATTGTGAACCATAATTAAGTGGCATTTCCCAAGTACAAAAGTCAACCATTTTTCCATTAGCGTCTAAATGCGCCTGATACAAAGGTGTTTTTTTCATTGCGCTATTCCTTTCTTTTAACATATTTTGCTATCAAAACTATTGTTAATAAAATAAGTATAAAGGTTAATCCCATTGTGCCAAATAATTTAAAGTTAACCCAAGAGCTTTCTGTTTGTTGTGCATTTTGACAAAGTTGCACAGCAGTGGTTGTAATACAATCCAATTCAGCTAATTCTATTTTTTTATCTAAAACTGTGGCTGCAAATAATTTTTCCCTTGCTGTCAATGCCAATCGCACATAATAACTATTGACAATAGCAATACCAATAAAACCCAAGCCCCAAAACCAAGTAATCCTTCTCCAAATTTTTTGTGGCAAGTCTAATTCTTTGCCAGCTATTCTTTGCATTAAAGTTTTTTCTCCAATCCATAAACTAGCAACTAATACTAAAGCCAAATACGAACATAAACAAAACCACTAACGTTTCCACATTAACAAAAACGGCTGGATCTCCTAACTATAAGTTTTTTGGGTTAATACCCACCAAATACCACCAACCAGAACCTAAGGTCCCTAAAAGTGATTTTAAATGCATCTTCTCAAATTTACCAGTTTTTGTAATCGGTGCCGATGCCCACCAACATCTTGCACCATAGTACGCCAATCATTGTTCATAAATCCGCTGGATATAATCCCATCATTTTATAAACAATAAAAAACAATGCAATCGGAAAAAAATCAAGTAAAAATTTCATAAATAATCCTTATTTTAAATGCTCTTTTGAGCAATACACTTTACCATTTTGAATAATAGCTTCACTTTCAGGAATATGCATATTACAAACACTACAAGCCAATATCTTATTAGTAGAGGGCCGTTGCGCCATTTTACCGCTAAGTTTTTCTAAATAAATTTTTTTCAACCAAATAAAATCCAACTAAATAACCAATAATAAAAACAACAAAAATAAGTTTAAACAATGCCCATAACAAAAATATCAATCCAAAAAAATAAAAAAATTAAAATTTTTACCAATTGGTTGAAAAGGAGACTATTTACATAATATAATTAAAAATGATTAAATAAAAATAACTAAGTTTTAGTAAAAGAAATATATAACCCTTCATGGATTGTTTATAAATTATGTTCAGTCCTCTGTAGTTAATTCATCTTTTTTAATGTGTTCAGGTAAATTCACAAATTTGCCCGGGTGGTTGAAATTGGTTAGGATAACACACAGACTTAAAATCCTGCGCCCTCACGGGCGTGCCGGTTCGATTCCGGCCTCGGGCACCATAACTCCAAACCCTTTGTTTTAATTAGGCTTTATTTAAAAGCCTTTTTTAAGTAGAAGGGTTTTTTTATTGTCCTGGAAAAACACAAATAATGGCAAAGGTGACGACACACTGACGAACATTATTTAAAAAGTCAATAGGAATTTAAATTTAAACTGGTCATATCTTGCAAGTGATATTTGGTAGATAGGTGCGCGTTAAACGCATTGTCATATTTTAAGGATGCTATGATCCAGTATTTTTTGTAGCGCTAAAATATTACCATGCCAATTCATTAACATAGTGAACTTGAAAAAGTAATGTCTGAGCAAATAAATGCGTTTAGTTGAAAATTCATTTTTTTTCAATCCTAATTCACGCAGTATTCTTAAAAACATTAATCAAGGATCGCGAAAAGGTGCTTTTTCTTTGATTTCTTTTGCTAGCTCTGATGTGATGCTAAGATATCTGATTTTTCCATTTTTGCCCAGTACATTAATTTGATTATTATTCACATCCTTAACTTTAACGTTACAAGCCTCCACGCCATCGAGTGCCAGTAGATAAACATATTTTGGCGACCATATAAGCGTCAGATTCTCTAGTATGCAACGCACTCATCAACACTTCAATTTCAGGTTTTTCAAGATATGATAACTCAGTTGCATCAACTTTTAAACACTTGAGCTTATCAAGCGGATTAGTTTTGATTTGGTCAATGCGTATTAACTCGTTAAATACGGCACTTAAATATGCATGGTAGTGATTTAGTGTACTTGCACTAACGTTTTTGTTATTCGAGCGATAAATCATAAAGTCTGCACGAGTGAATTTGCTAAACCACGGATCACCCAACTCTTTACAAACTTTTTTAAGTTAAGCGATTTGCATTCTAACCTTGTTGCCATTTTTGAGGGTTTTATTTTACCGTGGTAATCTTTATAACCATGCATCACACAACTCCCGCAGCAGTTTTTGATAATCTTGCTGTCCTGAAATGCAAAATCCCACGCATTTGCCTTGCGCATAATTTGCCACGCACAGATGGCTGCAAAGTTTGACGCCTCTCTTTGGAGTGCGAAAAAGTTTTTTAACGAGAATATCGTTTTTCCCGCCAAAAACTAACCGTCCGCCAACGCTGGACATCTCAAGAATCTGCCTAGCCTCTTTGCCTGATGTAGTGCTGATTAATTCCCATTCGAAGGATTAAATTATAAGTTATGTTATACAAAAAGTTATCATCATTAATACTTTATTTTATTTTAAATCATTTTTTTTTTATTAATCAAGTGTTTTCACAACATACAATCTAACCAATCAGAACCATTTTTTAATCAATAATTTTGGCAATTTGGCTTGGCGATTGCATCTGACCAGTTATGAGCCACAAATTGGCATAATTCAGGAAATCGCTTACAAATACGCCTCAATCAATTGGCAGACCCGACCCTACCCCCTTTTAGTTTTTGCCAGATTCTATTTCGCGCACTCGTTCTACCTGAATATAACCCCCTTAAGTTTAACAACAAATTGAGAGATGAAACATGAACAAACCAAAAATAACACACTAACAAGGAAGTAAATGTTTAAAATGACAATAATAAGAAATGCCTGAAATTTCTAGCCAAAGCCCCCAAAAAAAAGCAATGCAGAACTCAATAAATTAATCAAAAGCAAAAGCAAAATTATATGTGTTTGACGATAAAGAATTACCTTTGTCGTAAGATTGGAAAATATTCCAAGACCCAAAAGTGGCACTAGGATTTTGCGTATTTAGGTGGGTTAATTTTGGAAAAAAATCCAAAGCAACAATTAGAAAAAGAGCAACTAAGAAGTAGAAGCATTAGAATAGTATTAAAAAAAAGAAAAAAAATGTAACAAGATATGAAATGGTAAGCCGTTGTTCTTATTTTTAAAAACTCAGTTTCGCTCTTTTATACTTTTTAAATATTTAAACATCAGAAATTATCGCTAAAGAAAGCCGCATGTATTTATTAAATCCGGTATTTATGAACTTTTTTTAATCCAAATCTACTTGGTTTGATTAGGTTACCCGCAATTGGAGTAAAAGCAATTTGGGACGCAGAAGTAGTGATAATAATTGCTTTATTTGCTATCAGGCATGCTTTGTTCATATTTTAGTTTCAAAGGAGTACAGTATGAAGACAGGTCCGTATCAACCAAAATTAAAGAGTAAGTAATCTAGGGGAAAATTGTAAAGGACCTTTATTTGGCGTAAGCCTTAAAGTCTCAGCGTGGGCAAATGCCAGCTTTTTTGCAAATCTAAGACAACAATCATTTGGAATTTAAATTAAAGACACAAACTTTAACGTTTTAATTGTTTAAATGCGAAGCTCAAAAGGCGATGTAATAAAAAGATTTTGTACGACCAAGCACAATCCAATTGTCTTTGTGGAAATGCAATTTAAGATTTTTGGGGTAAGAGAGCTTGGCATAAATCAAACCGATGTGTCCGATCAATAAAGTATCCCCTTAGCCAAAGCCCCCCTTAGCCCCGTCCCGCCAAAGGCGCCTAGCCCACCCCCCCCCCGCCTTGACCGCCTGCGCCGAAGCCGGTCCCGCTGAACCTAAGGCGCCGCAAGAATGTATCTCGAGACTGAAACGCAAATTAAAATTTATCAAAGACCGTAATGGTAATGAGCAAGAAGAAACTATTTGGTTTATGGTAATAAAGCAACACTGCTACAGATCCGATTTTAATCTAGACCAATGAGCGGCAAGTGGTTTTTGGGAAAGATTATTTGATTGATGGGCATTTGTTCGATCGCAATTTTAAATTCGCCAACTCAAGGGTGGTAGATTTTATGGTTTTAGGCTGGCAACCACCAGTGGGCAAAAAATTCCAAACAGGAGCAAATGAAGGTCCTACATTACAGAGACTATATTTTGATGCCAATTAGATTTATTTCAATTAGTCAAAAAGGTAAAAGCAAACGGCATTGAGTTTAGCCCATTCATTAAAGCCTTGGCTTTGATTTTAAATTTAAAAAATCACTTAAACGCCAAGTGGATGATGGCTTTTGAACGGAGATGAGGTATGTAGGACAATCCTGCCATTAAAGCCAAGAGCAAAAGCAATATTTTATAAGGCATTGTGGGATTTTATTTTATTTGGCTTTTAAATCTTAAATCACACCGCCACCCAATAACTATAAAATTTCTATTTAGGCACAAAAAAGAAGGCATATTTTAGAATGAGCGCTTCGGTGATTAAAATTCTTTACTCAAAATAATTTAATTTTTTTCCACCTAAAAACAAAAAACTTACTAGAAATTTTAACATATTTTAAAAATATGTTTAAGATGTTCCCTATAATTAGAGCTAGGAATATTTTTTTTAAGCATATTTAAAAAAATTACTTTATTTGTCCAACAAATTATAAATATTATTCGTCCTCCGCACCCCGGACCACCAAAATTTAAAAAAACTTGTAAAAAACACATGCTTTTTATTTTGAAGCGAATGAAGAAAGATGAAGTAAAATTACAACAATATTTATTATTTGGAAGCTTTTTAAATGCAAAAAGATACTATCTTAAACCCTTAACAAAGCCACCTAAAGCAAATTGGCGCCTATGTTCTCAAGCAGTCCGCAAGTAATTCAGGCCGGCACCCAACAGTCTATTTTATCAGGGACAAATTCCCTTTTAATACCTGAGACAATGGAAATGAGTTGGATGGGAGATATTAGTCCCAACAAATTACATCGAGTATATTTAAGAACTTAAATGGCCGTAGGTGTGAAGGCAGCTCAGGATTGGTGATTTGAACGATATTAATAAAACTCAAAACATTTTTTTTGACAGATTTAAGTAATTTCTCAACAGTAAATGAGATTAATGGCACAATATTTTTCTCAGCCCTTAATCCTGCACGTGCAGCCATTGGTATTAAACGAATTACTCCACTAGATGCACAAGTGGAAAATAACGGAACGGTATTTTACTTAAAAAAGACTGCCATACAATAAATAAGGAACGGTCTTAACAATAATGAAATTAACTAAATTCAAACTCATTTCAATCAAAAGGATTAGGGGTCAAATAAAAAGCCACGAGATACAAATTTAAATTCGACAATTGGTATATTTAAAAATCTAGAATCATTTGTTATTTTTTCAACCTAACCCTTTCGCTAATCCAAATAAAAACATCAATTACAACCACTAAAATAAGGTACATGCTGGTGATGAGATTCCTTGGTGCAAACTAACCATTGAGGAGTATAGAAACTCCACCAACAAGACCTAGTGCTTTAAAAAACTAAGCCAATTATTATGGTTAATCTTATTGATAAGAACAATCTGGCACTTATTATTGCGATTTTTTTCATTTTAATCAATTAAAATCAAAAACAACAATTGGTGCTGGGTAAATAATTATTTTCAAATGGTTTTGGCGATAATAAAAATTGGGCAAAGATGGATTTAGAAATTGCATCACCCTGAATATCGACTAATTTTCTAAAGGACAAAAAACTTTAATTAGAAAGAACCTTTAAGTCCCGATTTAATACCATTAACTGGAAACAATTACCCAAACACAAATAGAAAAAAATGGATTAATTAATTTGCAATGGATAACACTAAAAATATCACCACTAATAGATTTTAATTTTTTGAAATCAAAACTACCAAATCATTACGATGCCGTCATTTAAAAAACAAGCATTAGAAACATTTCCAGGCCAATCCTCCCAAAAGAAGATGAAAATCTAGAGCAAATTGAAGAATTTAAACACATTGCGCAACAACGATTGATTATTGAGGAATTATGCGCACAACAACTTAGTTTGCTTAAATTAAAGAAACAGCGCAAGAATAAAGTAGCAAATATTTTTATCATTAAAGATACGCTATCAAATAAATTGCATAGTAATTTAGGTTTTGAACTAACCAACGCTCAACAGCGTAGTATTACTGATATTAATAAAGATTTATCATCCAATCATCCGATGTTAAGGTTGTTGCAAGGTGATGTGGGTTCTGGGAAAACCATTGTTGCAGTTTTTGCTTGTTTACAGGCAGTTGAGAATAATTTTCAAACAGTAATTATGGCGCCAACTGAGATTTTAGCATCACAACATCTACAAGGTTTTTCAAATTATCTAAATTCTTTAGGTGTTGAAATAGCATTTTTAACAGGATCGCAAAATACCAAAACAAGAACAGAACAATCAGAAAAGATACGATCAGGTCAAGCGCAAATAATAATTGGCACGCACGCTCTATTTCAAGATAATATTACCTTTAATAAACTCGGGTTAGTTATTATTGACGAGCAACATAAATTTGGCGTGCATCAGCGCCTATCTTTGGTGCAAAAAGCATACAATACCCCACATCAATTAGTAATACTGCTACCCCTATTCCACGATCATTAACAATGAGTGCTTACGGAGATTTAGACTCGTCAATTATTGACGAATTGCCTCCTGGTAGAGTACCAGTACAAACGATTGCACTAAGCAATGAGCGTAAAAATGAAGTAATTAAAAAAATCAAGCAAATATGTAGTATGGGTAATCAAGTATATTGGGTATGCACTTTAATTGAAGAATCAGAAGCTTTACGTGCTGAATCTGCCATTAATACACATTATTATTTACAGCAAAATCTACCAAATCACTCTGTTGTACTAATTCATGGAAAAATGAATAAAGATGAGAAAAATACTATTATGCAACAATTTGCGCATAATGAGATTAATGTATTAGTAGCAACGACTGTAATTGAAGTGGGTGTTAATGTTCCAAATACATCGCTAATAGTAATTGAAAATTCAGAACGATTAGGCTTAGCACAATTACACCAATTGCGTGGACGCGTAGGTCGTGGTAATAATAAAAGTATTTGCATACTAATGTATCAAGCGCCACTTAGCGCCAATGCCATTCAACGCTTAGATATCCTTAGACATAGTAATGATGGTTTCGTAATTGCTAATAAAGACTTGGAATTACGAGGTCCTGGAGAGATTCTTGGTACACAACAAACAGGTCTTGCTAATATGAAAATTGCCAATATCGTACGTGATGGGTATCTGCTCAAGCAAGTGCATTTTTATTGTGATAAGTTTATCAATGAAAATGAAAAACAACAACAAGCATTAATTCATCGATGGATTGCCCATGACAAATCTAAATACGCTAATACATAGGTAAAATATCATTTATGGACACTAGAAACCTTCTTTGGGTAAACTCAGATGCACAAATAACAATACCTGTAGCACTAAAATCGTGGCTGATTGATGATAAATCACTCACGCAAAAACTCAAACAAACATTTGAGGATTTTTCTGTGAATGTACTATCACAAATACAATGTAGGGCTCACAAAGATGAAGCAGATTTAATTAATACTAAAGCTAATTGTATTATTCGTGAGGTAGAATTATTGGGCAATCAGCAGGTAGTGGTTTTTGCACGCTCAATAATACCAATTACCAATGATACTAAAGATTTACGTACTATTAACGACAAGCCGTTAGGTGAATTTTTATTTAATGACAGTAACATTATACGTGGTGAATTACAAATAACGCACACAGGTAATATTTGGGGTAGGCGTTCAACTTTCACCATTGGTAATACTAAATTGTTGGTTAGTGAATTCTTTCTTAAAAATCTTTATGCGTGATAAACTATTTAAAAAAAAGACAGATTTAGTTAACTTCACTTTTAATGAAAATGTTGCCAATGTTTTTAATGATATGGTTAGGCGTTCAGTGCCTGGTTATCAAGCTATGATTGAAATGATCGGTCTTATGGTAAAAATTTATGGGCAAGATAACAGTAATTATTATGATCTTGGCGCATCAACTGGAACAACCTCTTTAGCGCTAAGCATAAACAACAACCATATCAATAATAGAATTATTGCTGTTGATAATTCGCCAAATATGATAAAAAAATGTGAAGCCAATTTTGCAAATAAATTATCAAATTTAGAAACTATTTGCAGTAATATTGAAGATATATATATCGAAAATGCATCTATTGTTGTTCTTAATCTTACTTTACAATTTATCAAACCAGAAAAAAGGCAGTCACTTATTAATACTATTTATCAAGGATTAAATAAAGGCGGTATATTAATTGTATCAGAAAAAATTCATTTTAATGATACGCAAAAACAAGATGAAATCTCCAAATTACATGTAGACTTTAAACGTGCGAATGGATATAGCGAATTGGAAATTGCCAATAAACGCCAAGTAATTGAGAATGTATTAATTACTGACAATGAACAAACACATTTTGAACGATTTAAAAATGCAGGGTTCACTCAAAGCTTTCGTTACTTTCAGTGTCTTAACTTTATATCATTTTTGACTGTAAAATAAAGACATTATGTTCCTAATGATGACAATTAGGACTCATTCACCTATAACCATAGTAACAGTATTTTTGGTCGAGTTAGGGCAAACGGTTTTGAAGTATATCGTAATGACAAAATTACACAGTCAAGTAAGATTGAAAAACTCAATCCGAAATTCTTAGTTATTTATCACCCTGGGCCTTGCACACCAAATGAAGCAGAGGGATTTCAATTGAAGTAATTTAAAGCAATTTGTTTTCAGGTAGAGTTTTCCAATGCATTGGTGTAATGTTTAGGCCTTTCAGTCAATGGTATCAGGCTATTCGGTGGTAATCTGAATTAGGCGCTAAAAAAATTAAATGCACAGTAAAATAATCACCTGTGTATCAATACAAAAAAAAAACCCAAAGGTAAAAGGGTAAATTTAATAATCTCAATAAAAATCCAATTAAATGCCACCGACACGCCGATTCACTCACTCAGTGGCTGAACAATCTAGCTTACCGAGTTGATTTGAAATTAGCGCCTTGGGACTGATGTACAAGCAAGGTTGATTGTTGGATGAAATTATGGGTCATCAAGCACACAAAAAAATGGCAATTGAAGGGGACATACAATTTCATCCAAAGAATCTATTTCCTGACTGAGCAAGGTCATGAGATGGTTTAGAATAAAACTTTTTAAAAGGAGAATGATGTAATTGGAAACTTTTAGATTTTATTGCGAGAATGATAGCAAATCAAATTTTTACCTACAAATTACACTATGATTTTAGATTTTAATTAAATTGCTGATTGGTTAATATTGTTAGTAGCATAAATTAAAAAATATAAACGATATTCGATCTTAAATCGCAGTCGGTTACACCTAATGGGAAAAAAAAGAAAAAAAAGATTAATTAATCCCTTAAGATGTACCGTGAAGAAAAAAGAACCGGCCAATGCAGGTTTTTAATATTTGTAAATGACACCCATATCCCAAATGGGACAAAAGTATAATTTAAAAATAAACTTAGTACCGTTGGATAAAAATACAAAAAAGTATTTAGTATCATTGTCGTAAATGGTTAATCTCGTTCAGCACATATTAGCAGGTAATGTTAACGCGTAATAAAATTTGAATCAAGTTTTATAACTTTAAAAGGTTGGTATAAAAATGCCTGGAAAAAAGCCAAACCTACCTATTAAATTCTTAGAGTGTACTAAATGAAAAAAAAACATAATTTAAATTGATTCTGACGCTTGTTTCATATTTTGTCAAAGAGCCTTAATCAAATTATTAGAAAGTAAAAGGTATTAACTTTAAAAAAGCATTAAGTTTCAAAACACCAGATTGACTGGTAATAAACTAAATGGAAAAAACAGGTAAAAATACAGTACCCCCAAATAATTTATCAATGATATATATTATCGGGGGCTTTTGATGATTTATCAGCTGCCAATGCCTCTGGAAAGTTTGGAAAGGAAAAAATCCATTAATCCGAACTAAGAACAACAATATTAGTATTATTTGGTGCTGGAGCTTGGGGAAAGTGGCTTTGGCAATTGCCATTGTCATACAACATTTGATACTGATATATTTACACAACCACAATACACAACGAAGAAGCTGACACACTACAACCAAAACCAAAACACGACGCCCCTAATCGGTTAAATTATACATCAAATATAAAACTCACTTTTGGTTTATTACATATACAAGATTCTCACAGTATTTTAATTGCAGTGCCAAGTTATGGTTTTACTGACACACTGAAAATACTACAGCCACTACTCACAAAAAAACAACATATTGCTTGGGCAACTAAAGGTTTTGACACTAAAGGGCAATGTTTTTTACATGAAAGTTTTGAATCTATTTTAGATAGACACCCAAGTTGTGTTATTTCAGGTCCTAGTTTTGCCTTTGAAGTCGCTAGTCGTAAACCAACAGCACTTAGCATTGCTGCAAAAGATAAAAAGATTCAAGATCACTGGGCACAGATTCTAAACACTCAAGGTCCTTAGGACAAACTAATTAATGATGTAATTGGTGTTGAAGTTGCGGTTACAGTAAAAAATAATCTGGCAATAGCCGCAGGTATTGCCGCAGGTTAAACTATGTGCAAATACTCAACAGCTTTAATTACACAGAATAGGCATGAAATGATACGCTAAGGCGTGCATAAGATCTAAAACAAGCTTTTAATGGCTTATCTGGATTAGTAATTGGAACTACTCATGCTCTGATGATATGACAAGAAACCGAACAATTTGGCAGGTGTTACAAAAAATCAAAAAGTAGACCAATCAAAAGATAGTGGTTGGATGCAACTGTTGAAGGGCTCAAAGTGCCTTAGAGTTTAGTATTGTCCCAAAATGCAAAAAGTGTATCAAAAGTGAAATCCAATTAGTGAAAAAGTCATAACAAGTTATTGATAAAAAAGCACTCCTAGAGAAGCTGTTCCTCAGCTAATGTCAAGAACACGAAAATACAAGAATGATTTTTAATTTTGTTAATATTAACCTACTAAGTAAATATGGTAAATACAAAGAAATTTTAATTTTAAATCATGGGCAGTTTTACTTAACAGGAAAAAACGACGATCCCTAAAAAACTACAGACACAAGAAATGTAAATATCAACAAATAAAAAGCACTAAGTAGGATGTTTTATTGCATAACTTTGCTAAATAATGCGATGTTTGGTATTTGATCGATCGAAATTTATCAGAAAATATAGAATATATAAGTGTATATTTATTAAAGGAAATAAAATTTGATGATTGGCCAAGACAGAAAGTGCTAAAAAATGAGGGAATCAAGCTACAATTAACTAGATTTGTTTAATTTAAAAACAAAAATCCGTAAGAACCGGCCATCAGGTGTAAAATATTTATACAATTTCCAAGCAACTAATATTGTCTACGTTAGAACTAAGAATACAAAAAACAATCAAGGTCAATTAATCTTGATTGTTACTCATACATGGGCAATTAGATCTTACTTACTCAACCTAGATATTGAAAAAATAATTATAACGAACATCGCTTCAGCATCTTATGAACGGTTTAAGCTGTGAAAAAATTATTATTTATTATTACTATAGTTTATGGTGTTACGGCTCAAGCTTTTAATATATGGAATTTTATTTCATCAATCAATACACAGAATGGGTCAAATTTTAACAAAATAAAGGATTCTAATCGAAGGAAAATTGCTTTCTTTGCTTACTTATTGCCGAATGTAGAAACTTTGAAAATAAAAAACTTAACGACACAAATTAAAGAACAGTCCAGGAAATATAATATTAAGGATGAGAAGGTTAAAGAATCAATTAAACTTAAGCGGCAATAGACACCATTCCCACTTCTTATTGGCAAATTGGTTCAAGCGCGATTGAATCAAATTGGTGGCGCTCAAGAATTTCCAAGCACTAATAAACAATTAAAATTTGGGTCTATCGTGGTTTAAACCTAGTTGAAAGAAATTGTGCCTAAACAAAAAAAGGCTTTACAAGCCATGCAAAGTTATGGATTTACCATTAAACCAATAAATTCCCATTAAATACTTGCCTTGGCTAATCTTAATTAGTTAATTAAGCCTATAAGGCCTACTAGACAAATTAGCAAGCTTAATTAAGGCCGGTAAACCAATTCCTTCAAGATCACAAGCTTCTTTAAAAGGGTTAAGTAAATATTCAGAAGGTTTGGATTATAAAATTATAAAATTATTTAGCTAATCAAAAAATATTATTAGCAAAATAAACTATCTAAAAATTTGATTTATTAGCGCTTTGCAATACTGCTCACATCCTTACGCCGCTTTCTTATGCCCAACTTTCTTACGTTCAACAATTCTTGCGTCACGAGTAACAAAACCGGCTTTACGAAGATCGCCTCTAAGTTCTTCGTCGTACTTCATTAACGCACGCGTTACACCTAAGCGAATTGCGCCAGCTTGACCAGTATCACCACCGCCCTTCACCATTATATTGAAATCAAACTTATCTCTCATGTCTACTGTATCTACATGGTTTGATTTTTGAACAATCATTGAAGAAGTTTCACGACCAAAGTATTCTCCCATTGGGCGTTTGTTCACGGTAAATATACCCTTACCTTTAGTCATATAAACACGAGCCACTGAAGTCTTTCTTCTACCTGTTGCATAAAATATTTGTGTTTTTGTCATAATAACTCTTGCCTTAAATATCTAAAAGTTGCGGCTGTTGTGCGCCATGCGTATGCTCAGCACCAGAAAATACTTTCATTTTTCTAAACATATCTCTGCCCAAATGGCCTTTTGGTAACATGCCTCTTACAGCTTTATTAATAATTTCTTCTGGCTTTTTGGCTTGTAAATCCTTAAATGCTATTGACTTCAAGTTGCCAACATAACCAGTATGATGACGATACATTTTATCGTTAAATTTATTACCTGTTACTTTTACTCTTAAGGCATTAATAATAACAATATAATCACCTACATCTACGTGTGGTGTATATTCAGGTTTATGCTTACCACGAAGGCGAGAAGCAACTTCTGCTGCCAAACGACCTAGCGTCTTACCATCAGCATCAACCAATAACCAATCTCTTTTTACTTCATGTGCTTTAGCACTAAATGTTTTCATTAATCTGTATTCATAGCAAAATAAATTGGAATTATTAAAATTACAATTCATTTTTGAATTTTAATTGTTAGTTTATTTATTCGCTTAATAGAAATCTAATTTTTATCCATAAAATTTTAGTTCTAAGGCTAATAATCTATTAATAAAATATAAAAATACCTCATTTATTTTTTATATAAATGAGAAAAACCATACAAAATAGTAAACGTACTATTGTCATAAAAATGAAATACATTTAAAAGAGAAGCTCCCGCTTGAAATTTCTACCAAAAATGAATAAGTTAGTCCCTTTAGTTTAGTAAACTATTCCAACAAAAATACAGCCAATTCTACCTCCTTACTGCCATAAATTAACTAACCTTATTGAGTTTATTGCAATCCATGAAGCTATGTTTAAATTGACGCTCCCATAATATGTGATGGAATAGAAACAAAATGATTAAATTAAAATTGGTTTTTTATTCTATATTAATTAATCAAAACTAAAGCCTTGGTTAGCTATGAATTAAATTTAGTAATTTTTTAATAAAAATTACTAATTTAAAAATAGGGTGGGCCCCGGAAGGCCGAACTCGAAACTGGCGACCTACTGATTACAAATACAGTTGCACTACCAACTGTTGCTACTTCGGCATAAATGTTTTAAAAAATAAACCAATCCTTATCTAATAATTAGATTTATACTTAGATAAAGATGTTATAAATCTTAAATATGGTGGTTATAGGAGGACCTTGAACCACCGACCCAGCATTTTTGATTGCTGTGCTTAACCAGCTGAGGACTACATAACCGTAAAAAATAAGTATTATCGGGACTTTCACTATAAAAGTCAATAGATAATTACAAGAGACTATTTACAATTGTTAAAATTAACACTTATGACAACACTTAAAATTGCACTGACTGGTGGCGTTGCTTGCGGAAAATCACAAATGATTCAGGTTTTTACCAAGTTGGGTGCTGACATTATTCGGCTTGATGATATTTCTAAACAAGTTACTGCCCCTAACTCAGATGGACTCAGAGAGCTGGCAAATGCCTTTAATGAAAATATCATTAATCAAGATAATAGTCTTAATCGACAAATGTTACGAGAGATTTTATTAGAGAACAAGAGCAATAAAAATCGTATTGAAGCTATTTTACATCCAAGAATATTAAAAATAATGCAAAAATGGCAAAAAAACTCACAAAAACAATTAAGTATTGTAGAAATACCACTACTTATGGAGAGGAAATTATAAATTAAATTATCCTGTTTTGATAAAAATCATTAAGTTTTTTTTTGACATTTGTGATGAAATAAAAACGAAACAGTTAAAAAAGACTGCAAAATCGTTGAAAATTAGTGATGAAAAAACAAGCAAAAAGATGAATTTTAACTAAACAAATTAGTCCAAAAAAAGCAGACTTAAAAAATTTTCCCTCAAAGAGCTATCATGAGTAGTTTTATTGAAAATTAATGGCACTCTTGCGGATTTAGAAAAATTTAAGAAAAAAAAAAACTAAAACCAAGTTATATCAGAAAGTTAGTCTATTAACTGGCCATACCTGCTATATTTAAATCTTTATTGATTATTTCATTAAATAATCCATATCTCTTCGGTTAATGTAATTTATACCAAACATTAATCAAGATATAGCAAAGCCCACTATCCCAAAACTCACATCTACCCAAAACAGGCATAAAATTCTCTTATCACCAATTTTTTTTTTAATTTACCAAATTTACCTACCTTTGTTATCGACATTTGACGTTTTTAGCATAATAGCGATGTATTTTTGTCCAACAACCTAGTCTGTGAAAACAACAATGATACACCATTTTTACATTTAATTATTGCAAAAGAAAATATGTCGTGGTGTAAGTTATATAAAGCGTCCCTCCTAATACTCAACTAGCGCGTTTGATAACAATTATTTTTTATCAATACCTTATTATTTTAGCAGCTAAGTTTTTGCAAGCGTTTAGATGCGCCCATTTCTGTGAAGCAAAATTGGCAAAATTTTAATCCAGGTCTTGTACTTTCCAGTATCAACTTTAATATTTATTTTTACCAAAAACCTGAAATTAAATATGGACAAACTCACCTTTATTTTGGTGGATTCTCGTCTTCGGTCCATAAATATTCAATTAATTAAATTTGGCAAAGTATCCGTCTTGTATAGTTTACAAAAAAGACTTTGCTTGATTTCTTTAGCAAAAAACATCCACAATTCGTTTCGTCAACCTAATAACTTTGGTAACAAAATCATTAGCACAGATTAGAATGCGTTTAGGAGATTCGTAAATATAAAAAGACAAATAGTTTTATCTAGATGTGGCATTGGAATTGGATTATGCTTTAGTGGCGTGCTACCTTGTTTTTGGTAGCAAAAAAGCCAACAAAACTAAAAATGGTCCGCTAGCAATACCAGAAGCTGAATAAAGCGCGTAATTAATTTGCAGATGCACCTGGAATAGGGGAAACCCTTTACGATCGGCCTTTATTTTTTTCGCTTCACTAAGCCAGTAAAACATAGGCTTGGATCAACTGAATCAATGGTGTGCCTGCATCACTTAATCAAAGGCAATATTTTTTTCCTGCTAATAATTGTGACTTACTATGCCGGCTGTTTTAGCAGCTCATTAATGCTCGTGAAAAGCTTGCATTGGCGGTTTAATAATCATATCGAATGATTTGAGTCATTTTTTACTGTGTCTTGGGTGTCTTCTTTTGCTAAAATAATATCCACGTTCTTAAGTGTTTTATACCCCCCGTAAAGAAAAGTTGATATCATCTTAAATTTCCCAATTGGTTTGTAGCCAATAACAATATAACTGGCAATAATGTGTTTAACTTAAAACGACAAAGAGGCAATAAAGCAGAATATAATAGCCCTTCAATATTTAAAAAAGCAAGGGTTTAGAGCTCAATGCAACAAAACTAATTCAACCAAGCTTGGGTGAAATAAGATATCATTATGCTTGATTAAATTTGAGGAGCAAATATTAGTTTTTTATTGAAGTGTTCGTTGATCGTACAAATACAAAATTTTGGTCTCAGCAAGTAGCACAGTTGGGAATAATTAAGTAAACAGAAAAAAAATTATCCGCACTGCCGAACATTTCCTGCAAATTAAAAATAAACACAATATGACAACTTTCATTCTGTCGATTTTTATGTTGTTGGACTTGAATATGATAAAATATATCATAAAATTAAGTGGGTCAAGAATGCCTTTTGAGGTAGTATAAATTTATGAGAAAAATTATTCAAATTACTATAATAATAACCAGTACATTATTCTTAAATAGTTGCTATGTTACATCAGCAATTGGCACAATTATTATGGCTTCTAATGATAGACGCACTGCTGGTGAAATTCTTGATGATAAGAATATCTTGTTTAGTCTGTTGACATGGAGATCCAGCGAAGAAGACAAAAAAATACTGAGTGCGAACTTAAATTATATGGTTTATGATACAGAAGTATTGGTAAACAGGCGAAAGTGACCTAACCTAATGAGGATGTGCAAAATTATTATTGTTCCTGCACCAAATATTGCTTCAAAGATTTCTTTTTAAAAATTAGCAAGGTTTATTAATGAACTACGTATCTTGCGCCAAATAGTGATATTGTTTTAAAATAGCGGGCTAAAGATTCAATTAATTACTGGCGCAAGGGTTTAAAAGCTCTTTTTTTTTAATTCAAGGAAGTCTTTTAATTCCAATGCACGTCCTAAAAGTTACAACTGAGAATCGTTACTACTTTATTTAATGGGGGAAAAATGACATCCACGTTTGAAGCCGCTTAAAAGCCACTAATAAAATTAGCATCTAAAGTAAAGTAAATGGTGTAGGAAGCAGCATTATTAAGTTATTTTCAACTACTTTAAAAAAACTCCGGTCCCAGCTTCTGAAATTCAACGCGAAAAAGAGGAAAGAAGCACAGGCAGAAAAAAAAGCGGCACTTGTAAAAAGATTCGTAAAAAATTATTTAAGAATAATAAAAAAAAGAAGAACTTTACGTCAATCAAATAAGAACAATAGAAACTTAAATGATGGAACAAAAGTTTTTCAACTGGATGAAAATGAATAAACGGATGCTCTGACTTTTAATAAGCGCCTAATTTTTAAATTTTTTAAGGCATTCTAAGTGTTCGTTTTGTCGCCCAATAACCTTTATGTTTGGCAAAAACCAACCTTATTTTGGATAGTATATATCCAATTTTATCATCTTGTTCTATCAGGGTCACCTTTGCAATAATTGGAAAGCTGCAGAAATCACTGCTCAGTTTAAATCCGCCTTCTTTAACAATTGCGGATGCAAGTTATCCCAAATCTGGACAATAATTTGCCGTCTACCATTACTTGATCAAATTGCCACACCTAAATTATCAAACTGGCACCGGACGCATTAGCAAAGCATTGTTGCCTCGTAAAAATTATTAATTTTATCGATTCTCCAAAACTACTAGCTTCACCGGTTAGCCCACCCATTGGAACAATTTCTCGGTAATTAAGCAATATAAAAATATTTTAAGTTTTTTCTCACTAAGCTTTTTTTTGGAATCAGTTAACCCTAGGACAATAAAAATCATTCAGGTTAAAATTTAAACCGCACAGCTACCCACCGAGACCACTATAAAGAAATCCACGGAACCTGATTCGTTCAAACGCCAACAACAATCATTAATATACCTCAAATTCGTTCTTTTAAATCATTCACCATACCAAATTACGTTTATTATTCGTTGCAAAACGTTACAATATTTTCAAAAGAAGGGCCGATTATTTTTCATTTTTACTGAAACTTGAAAATAATATATTAGAAAGAATGCATTATAAAATATGAATGTAATGTAATAATTTGCCATACTATATTAAAGAACTAAACTTTTAGAACTTTTTTGATTGCAAATAAGATTTAGACTATTAAACGTGATAGGATAATTATCAGCAATAGTTCTTATTTTTCAATTATGCTAGATAAAACTATTGCTCTTAATGCATCTAGTTAAATTATATATACTCCTCAATAAATTCTTTAAATTTTTTATGTGACATAATCTGCGTACCATCACAATTGAATGACATTGACACTGTTGAGTTAAATAAATTAATAGTCACTGAACGTAAATAATAACCTTCAAGATACCGTAACTTACTGAGATTTTCTAAAATAAAACGCAGATCATTAATATTGGTTAATTCTTGCATATTTTGATTTCGCTCCTGTAAAGATTGCTGCCATTCTTTAGAGAGTATGCTAAACATCTCATCGTTTTCAAGCATCTTATAAATGCGTTTAATCAATCTACTTTTTTTCTCTAAAGGAATTTTATTGAAATGAAAATTTACATAATCAGGATTAAGTAAATCATCTGCCAAATGTACTTCAGTATTAAACGGATCAAACACACTTGCCACACGTATTTCAGCATTATTAAGTCCAATAACCAAACGATATACACCTGTATTAAGCAATAAATCTAACCAAACTTGTGAGAGATGATTTAAATTCTTATCCACACTATTAAACGCTCGTTCACGGTCATAAACACTCTCACGTAGGCTTTTATCACCTTTGATGGAGTGCATCAAATTGTTATTAAAATAATAACCAACAAGTGCGTCCTTTTTATTCATATAAATAGTTTTTTGGGTTGTAAATAATTATCCTCTACTTTTCCAATACCTAAAAAGATAGCATTTTTATTAAATATTTTAACCAAACTATTACTCTTATTTTCAACTTTAATTTGTCTACCATAGCAAATGTCAATACTCTGCTTCTTATTAATAATAACACTATCAATATTAGGCAACATCTGTTCACTTTTAAAAATTTTTATATCCATTTGTAAGAAATCATCACTTTCTAATGCCTTTAAATCAGAAAATTTAATCGTCTGAGTGATGTCAATATGTGCAAACCGTTACGTCTGAGTTCTATAACATGTGCACCACAATCTAATTTATCACCAATATCTGCAATCAATGAACGAATATATGTACCTTTTGAACATGACACTTCTAAACTTATAATACCATTTTTATAATCCAAGAAATCAATATTATAAATAGTGATTGTAGTGCCTTTGCGTTCAATATTAAACCCTTGTTTAGGCAAGTTTATATAAAGGTGACATTTTTTTTTAATGCTGAATACATCGGTGGTACTTGCTCAATATTGCTTTGAAAAACTTAAGCGCATTCTTTTTCACTTGCGTTTTGTCAAGTTGCTTAAATATTTTGATATCATTGAATTTTACCTTCACAATCTAGAGTATCGTGTTTGCCTAATTGGGGGGGGCCCAGTACTAAATAAACGCTTATCATTATCAAGCAAAAATCCCGCAATCTTGGTAGCTTGCCCTAAGCAAATAGGTAATATACCGCTGGCTAGAGGGTCTAACGCACCTGTGTGTCCTGCTTTCTTTGCAAAGTGCAAAAAATAACACGCATAAACTTTTTGTAGGAGCGGCATTTGGGGGGAAACAATCTCACAACCCTGTGTCTTTATCAAGTAATATAATGCCATTAACATCTCTACCAGTTGGATTCCGCCTTGACATTATTAAAGCTTAGCTAGCAAATCATCAATCCTTGCACCAGTGTTTGGCGCCGAATCATAAATAAACCTTAGCACTGGTGTGTGCCGTAAATCTAGCGTTTTTGAAAGACGAGAGCGAAAAAAACCGCTGACTTTATCAAGCAAAGGTAAAATTGCAACTCTCTTATCTTCTGGCACAGAATAAAAAACCTTGGCGCTAGATAAATCACGACTACTTAAAACACTAGTAATACTTACTGTTTTCAATCTTGGGTCTTTAACATCTTGCTTTAATAACATTGTTAATTCTCTACGAATCAATTCGTTAATTCTCTCAACTCTGTAAGACGGTTGTTCTACCATTAGCTAAAGATGATACTATAAAGTACGAGCGCTTTCTATGCGCTCAAAGACTTCTATTTTATCGCCTACTTTAACAACATAATCAACAACACCAATGCCACATTCAGAACCTGATTTAACTTCCTTAACATCGTCTTTAAAGTGTCTTAAAGACTCTAATTCACCTTCAAACACAACCACATTGTCACGCAATACACGGATTGGCAAGTCCTTCTTAACTATTCCTTCTTCAACTATACATCCTGCAATATCTCCCAATTTTTGAGATACAAATACTTCTTTTACATTAGCAATGCCAATAATATTTTCACTAAGCTCAGGGCTAAGTAGTCCGCTCATAATGGCCTTAACATCGTCAATTAAATTATAGATAATTGAATAATATTCAATACGTACTTCTTCTTCATCTGCTGTCTTGCGTGCCATGACGTCAGCACGCACATTAAAACCAAGTACCAAAGCATCGAAAGTAGTTGCTAGAATAATATCTGTATTATTAATACCACCCACACCACTTGAAACTACTTTAACTCTTACTTCATCCGTTGATAATTCTTCTAAAGCCTCAACTAATGCTTGTGCCGAACCACGAACATCAGATTTTAAAAGTACATTAACCGTTGATACCTCACCTTCTTCCATTTTTTGTAAGAAATTATCCATCTTTGACGCTTGTTGTTTTTGCAGTTCAGACTCGCGGTCACGAGCTTTTCTAAAATCAGCTACTTCACGTGCCTTTCGTTCAGATTCCACTACTAAAACTTCATCACCTGAATCTGGTACACCCGATAAACCAAGTACTTCAACTGGCATTGATGGAGTAGCTTCTTTTATAATTTTGCCTTGATTATTAATAATTTGCTTAACCTTGCCGTACTCTAAACCAGCAATAATAATGTCTCCTTTCTTTAGAGTACCTGATTGCACCAGAATAGTTGTTATTTTGCCACGACCTTTTTCAAGACGCGCTTCTAATACCGTACCTTGTGCCGGCCCTTCGACAACTGCTGAAAATTCTGAAATTTCAGAGGTAAGTATAATAGCATCTAATAATACGTCAATACCATTGCCAGTATGCGCCGATACTCCTATCATCATCACATCACCGCCCCATTCTTCCGAAATAACATCATGCGATGAAAGCTCTTGCTTAACCTTATCAATATTAACACCTTCTTTATCAATCTTGTTAATTGCTACAATAATTGGAACTTTAGCGTTTTGCGCATATTTGATTGACTCAATTGTTTGTGGCATAACGCCATCATCTGCTGCCACCACTAAAATAATGATATCAGTTATATTGACACCACGCGAGCGCATTTTTGAAAATGCTGCGTGTCCTGGCGTATCAATAAAAGTAATATCCTCACCTTTTACATGTACTTGATAAGCGCCAATATGCTGAGTAATACCGCCAACTTCACTATCAGCAATTTTCTCCTTACGAATGTAATCTAATAACGATGTCTTACCATGATCAACGTGACCCATAATTGTGACCACTGGCGGACGATAACTTTCATCACCACTTGCCTTTAACTTCTCGATTAATTTATCTTCAATGGTTTCTTCTAAGCTAGCAATACCTGTGTGCCCCATTTCTTCCACTACTAAAAGCGCAGTATCTTGGTCAATAACATCGTTAAGTGTTACCATTACACCCATATTCATTAATACTTTTAAAACTTCTCCTGCTTTAGTGGCCATCTTTTGTGCTAAATCACTAACCTTAATATTGTCAGGTATAGAAACTTCATAAATCACTTTTTCAACTGGTTTTTGAAAGCCGTGCTGAGATTGTTCTTCTTGGATTTTCTGACTAATACGTGTTCTATCTTTCTTTTTCAGTTTTCTATTTGGATTCTTCTTAGCAACATGCAGTTGCTTACGTTTACTCGTATCTGGTGTATTAAATAAGCGTTTTGGTTTTTTAGTTTCTTCCAACTTATTATCACTACCTATCTCATCCACTTTTTTGTCATTTTCTGTTTGTTGCTTTATTTGCTCTTGTTGCTTTTTTAAGTTTTCTTCTTTCTTTTTCTGCAAATGCACCATCTCTTGTCGCTTAACATCTTGCATCAACAATTTTTCATCTGCTTTACGACCTATTTCTAAGGCTTCTTTTGCCTTTAAAATTGCCTCTTTACCTTGCACATATCCTACATCCACTTTTTTTGCATGATGCTTTTTCTTAACCTTAATGTTAATATTATTATTGGTTTTAGCGTTAAGTTTGCACGAAACTGAAATGTGGGATTTAGTTAAACCACGCTTAGATAAGCCAGACATCAAAATTTTACGCTCATCACTTGAAATCTCAGAATCAGCATTTTTACCTTCAATGCCGGCATTTACTAGAATTTCAATAACTTCATCTGAAGTTTTTTTTAATGCTGTGGATAACGATTGAACTGTAGCCATATTTTTTACCTATTTATATAATTTTTAACGAAAGTCTTTACTTACTTAAACCAGCCTTCATTTTCTCTCGCTGTCATGATAATCACCGATGCCGCTTCTTTATCCATATCTTTAATGTCTAATAATTCATCAATCGACAATTCCGCTAAGTTATCTATTGTAGCAATTTCAGCTTCAATAAGTAATTGTGCTAATTCTCCATCAATGCCCTTAACACTTGTCAGCACTTCAGAAGATTCCGCATCACTCAAAGCTTGCACAAGTTGTGCATCAGAAGCGCGTTCTTGTAATTCTTCAACCATTAATGCGTCAAACTCCTCAATCGCATCCAAACTAGTAGTATCTGCATCTACAACATCATCAATACTGCTAAAGCCTTCATCAATTAAAACACCTGCTACTTCAGAATCGATACCTAGTTGCTCAGCTAACTTTTCACTAATTCTTTGATTTTCTTCAGCTTGCTTATCGTCAGACTCACTCACTGACATTACATTTAGCTTCCAATTAGTCAATCGTGATGCTAATTTAATATTTTGACCACCACGACCAATTGCTAATGCTAACTGATCTTCCTCAACAGCAATGTCCATTGTGTTTTTATCTTCATCTACTATAATTGAACTTACCTTTGCTGGGGCCATTGCATTAATCACATATTGTGCAGGGTCTTTATCCCACAAAATAACATCTACGCGCTCACCATTTAATTCATTTGATACTGCCTGTACTCGTGCACCACGCATACCAATACAAGAGCCAATTGGATCTAGGCGCTTATCTTTTGCTTTAACCGCTAGCTTCGCACGCAAACCAGGATCACGACTAACACCCATAATTTCAATCACGCCTTCAGAAATCTCTGGTACTTCCATCCCAAACAACTCAATCATCATCTCTGGGATAGTTCGGCTCAAGAAAATTTGAGCGCCACGCGGGCTTGATTTTACTTCTTTAATATAAGCTTTTAGACGGTCATTCTTACGAATTGATTCATTTGGAATTAGGTCAAACTTAGAAATCATGCCATCAACACCGCCCATATCAACATAAGCATTCCCTCTATCAATACGTTTAACAGTTACCATAATTACCTCACCCACACGCTGAATATAGTCTTCAACGATCACTCCTCTTTCCGCTTCATGAACTTTTTGAATAATTATTTGCTTTACGATTTGTGCGGCGATACGGCCAAATTCTTCAGTTTCCATTGGTTCGCGTACAAAATCTTCAATTGATACGCCATTTGCATTTTTTGCATAAATATGTAATTCTGAGTCAAAGTTCAGTACCATCAAATCATCAACCAAAGTTTTCCGCCATCTTCGGACAACCAATCCACGTGCCTAAAAGTAAAAGTAAAAATTCACCAGTTATTTATTCTATCAATCCTCAACGTGAAGCAGCTATATTGTTGTTTTTTCTAGTTTGGCCTAACTGCAGCCTAGTGCCCTTCTTCAAGGCCTTTAAATTTAAATAACTCCTCTTTTGTAATGTTTTTTTCTCATTAGAAACCGCTTCAAAAAAAAAACCATTAAAAATAAAAATCCAAATCCGAACCTTCCATTTTCTTACTCCTAAAAAATGGAGCTACTAAATTTGCTTTAATCAATTAACTCAATTGTAGTATGTTACAATGTTGTGGTTGGATTTATATCACCCCCAGCTTATAACTGCCATGTATCTGTCATCAGCTCAATGCTGTTATTGAATTTTACTCACACTAACCAATAGCGCCATTAAACCTTTCTTCTACCATTTAACCGATCTTGGCGAATAACCTTAATTTAACATCGTAACCCAACCCCAAAAAAAACGCTGGTAAATGGCTCACAATTAAATTAAAAATGGTCTTTCAACACCTGGTGACGAGAAACTTCCAAATTGTATTGCGTTGCAAATCGGGGTCTTTCCACATCAAAAGACTACTTAAATTTGACGCGATAACCACCCCCTCACAATCAATCAAGCCCAATACCCTCGATCCCGAATCCAATATATACTCTTAAAATAACTTGGTTTGTTTTTTCCCTCTTTGCAAACATATTCAACCGCCCTACCAACTTTCCATACCCTATAATCTTTTATCACTAATTGGAATTCAATGATTCAATTTTAATCCGTTAAATTTGTTTTTTGCCAATAATTTTTTTACAAGAAATCCTAAGATTACTTATTATATATTATTAATAAAAACCCCCCCCCTTAAAAACCCCTATAAAAAGGGGGTCAAAATTATTTGGTAGCGGGGACAGGATTTCGAACCTATGACCTTCGGGTTATGAGCCCGACGAGCTACCGAACTTGCACCAATCCCCGCACTAATTAAGAGTAATTTGTTTTACGCGTTTATATTGCCAAATGTCTACTTAAAAATCATACTAATCTCCAAATAAATAAAGTGAATTATCATGGTGATAATTAAATCCATTGCCCATTACCCTAGGTTTTTGCAACAAAAAATTTTACCTTGAATGCAGGTAAAAACAAAATAAAAAAAGAAAAAACTAAAACAATAAGAATTATTTAAATTTAGAAATTTAAATTACATAACGTATATTATTAAAATAAAAAATAACTTTAGAAGTATGCCAATTTATTAAAGGTTTAATTAATAATTTTTTTTCAACTAACTAATATTGATAAGTCTCTATTATTCAGTAAGAATTTTAACTATAAACTTACTGCTATACTGCAATACCACCATTTTTCATACAACTTTAAAGTAGAGGCTTGACTGTTTACAGTCATTTTATTACGCCACCTTTGCTCTTGGTGGTATTCCACCTAGTGCAAAATGCGGTCGTTCATTATTACAAACCCATAGCCACTGTGTGGTCAGATTTTGTGTTTGTTCAACTGAATCAAATAAATGTAAGTCCAAACACTCCTGTCTTACTGTTCGATTAAATCTCTCAATATAGGCGTTTTGAGTTGGCTTGCTTGGTTGGATATATTTAAGTTCAATATCACTTGTTTGCGACCAATCTCTTAGTTGTTGGCTTATATATTTAGGACCATTATCACATCTTATTGAATTTGGCTTACCACGCCACTAACTAGACGTTCTAATGATTGAATAACTCGTCTTGCTGGCATAGATAAATCCACATCAATAATTAAGCCCTTCTAGGTTGTAATCATCCACCACATTAAAGGCTCTGATACTTCTACCATCAGTGAGTGAATCGCTCATAAAATCCATTGACCAAGTTTGATTGATTTTGCTTAGCACACTCAGTGCCTCAGGCTTGTCTCGTTTGACCCTCCTTCTGGGTTTGATTCTTAAATTAAGCTCCAACTCTCTATAAATGCGATAAACACGCTTATGATTAAATTTGTAACCTTTGACATTACGCAGATATAAATAGCACAACTTAAAACCCCCAACGCTTGTGCGTTTGAGTTAAACGCAGCAGATAATCGGCAAATCATGGCATTTTCATTACTGAGTCTTGGTTTGTAGTAATAGGTACTTTTACTGATACTGCAAACCTCACAGACAAGTTTAATGCTTGTGATCTTATTTTGTTGATTAATGTTTAAAGCCATCTCACGCCTTGTAGATGGCTTTAAAACTTTTTTGCTAAAGCATCCTTTGCAATTTGCAGTTTTAACTCACTCTCAGTATACATACGCTTGAACTGAGTATTTTCTGATTCCAGTTCCTTTAGGCGCTTAACCATGGAAACATCTACATCACCATATTTAGAACGCCACTTATAAAATGTGTCTTGGCTCAAATACCATACTCCTCTACTCTAAATCGTACTACATGTCTATTCTTTACTGATTGTCCATCAATCTTAGCAGTAATAAGAACGTAACCAGCAAATCTGCTAGTAATAGTTGCTGTGTAAGTGCCATCACCAACATCAGTAACTCCACTTATCTCAGCATTGTTGTTTACTGCCATAGTAACTTCCAAACCACTACCCCTACTACCTAGATCATGACCTTGTGCATCTTTTATTCGTAGGGTAATAATTGATTCGTCCCGGCCATTAGCAATCACAAGTGCTTTACTTGCGCTGAAATCTGATTTTACAACTGAAGCTTCACCTGGTATAAAATTTACTGTAGCTGTATTAGTTACAACTGCTCCAGAAATCTTAGCAGTAAATAAATAGCAATTCCGCCAAGAGTAATTGGCCCCCCCCCCCTAGTAACAGTTTGCCTGTGGTAAGTGCCATCTAATTATCTTTAGCTGGGGTAACTTTACCGTAGCAGAGTTTGGGTTGTTTATCCATAGTAAACGTTAATAAACCACCAGTAACTAGATTATTGCCACGCGCGTCCTTAGTTTGTAAGGTAATAGTTGATAATGCTTCACCATCGGCAACAACAGTTGTTAAACTTGCGCTTAGAGTTGATTTTACAATTGAAACTTTACCTGGTATAAATTTAACTCTAACTCTATTAACTACAACTACTCCAGCAATACTAGCAGTAATAATAGCATCTCCAGCAATAGTGCTACTAACAGTTGCTGTGTAAGTGCCGTCTAGATTATCTTTAGCTGTGGTAGCTGGGGTACTTGCCATAGCAGAGTTGGTTGTTATTTCAATAGTAACGTGTAAACCACCGAGTAGCTAGATCATTGCCATATATAAAATCCCGTTAGCTTGTAAGGTAATAGTTTGATAAAATTGCTTTGCCATCTAGCAATAACAGTTTGTTGGGATCCTGCACTTAGGGTAAGAACAATTGCAACTGATGTCCATTCACCTGGTATAAAGCTAACTGTAGCTGTATTAGCTACAAACCTGGCACCAGCAATCTTAGCAGTAATAAAAACAGCACACCCGCATAGTGCTGCTAATAATTGCTGTGTAAGTGCCGTCTAGATTATCTCTAACTGGGGTTAACTTAGCAGAGTTACTTGCTGTCATAGTAACGTCTAAACCACCAGTAGCTAGATCATTGCCATATATATCCTTAGCTTGTAAGGTAATAGTTGAGAATGTTTGGCCATCAGCAATAACAGTTGTTGGATCTGCACTTACACTTAAGGGTATGTAAGTTGCAACTGATTGCCTCGCCTGCAATAAAGCTAACTGTAGCCAGTTGTTAGTTACAACTGCTCCAGTAACTCCTAAGCAGTAATAGAATGGCATCAACCCGCAGTAGTACTGGTAAATCAGTTGCTGTATAAGTAACCCGTCCTAGGTTATCAGTAACAGGAGTTACTTAACCTTAGCAACAGTTACTTGCTGTCATAAACAATAGCTAAGCCAGTTAGTGGTTAGATTTTTCGCCATCAGCATCTTTTACTTGTAAAGTAAATTGCTTGATAGTGCCATTGCCAAATCAGCAATTACAGTTGTTGGATTTGGCACATAGGGTATAAAGTTGCAACTGATATACGTGTCGCCGATGGTTGCAATAAAGCTAACTGTGACTTGTATTACTTAAGAGTCTTACTTCCAAGCAATCCTAAGCAGTAAACAATACACAATTTCTCGATTCTTCAGAACCTTAAGTAATTAGTAAGAGTTGCTGTATAGAAGTTGCCGTCTAGAATTATCTTTAAACAACTGGGGTTAACTTAGCAGAGTTACCTTGGCTGTCACAAAGTAACGTCCAAACCACCAGTAAACTAGATCATTGCCATGCGCGTCCCATGACATTGTAAAGAATAATAGTTGATAATTGCCTTTGCCATCAGCAATAAAAGAACATTTAATTGGAGTCTGGCAATTATCAGGGTAGAAAGTTGCAACTAATAACCCTCCACCAGGCGTAAAGCTAACTATAGCAGTATTAGCTACAACAACTCCAGCAATCCTAGCAGTAATAACAGCATCCTTCCAGCAGTGGAGCTAGTAATAAATTTAGTTCTGTGTAAGTTGCCATCCTAGATATTAATCAGTAACTGAAGTAACTTAACTTAGCAGAGTTAGTTTGCTGTCATAAAGTAACGCCCCAAACCACCAGTAACTAGATCAATTGCCCATGCGCGAACCTTAGCTTTGTAACGGTAATGCTTGAATTGTGCTTCACCATCGGCAGCAACAGTTGTTTTTGGCCTGCTAACTAGGTTTAGAGCCCTGTAAGTGCAACTGGAATTACCTCAACCTGCAATAAAGCTAACTGTAGCATGTGTTTTGGTTACAACTACTCCAGCAATACTACAGTAATAATTAGCAATTAACCCATAGTAGTTACTGGTAATAGTTTGCTGTATAATTGCCGTCTAAGAATTATATTTAACTGGGGTTAACCATTAGCCAGAGTTTACTTACGCTGTCATAGTAACGTCCAACAACCAAACCAGTAACTAGATCATTGCCATGCGCCGTCCTTAGTTTTTGTAAGGTAATTAGTTTTGATAATGCTTCATCAATCAGCAACTACAGTTGTTAAAACTTAGCGCTTAGAGTTGATTTTTATAACTGAAGCTTTTACCTTGGTATAAAAGCTAACTGTAGCTGTAATTAAATTTGATAGTTATAGTATTTATTAATTTTAAGCAGTAACAATAACCATTACTCGACCTTAGTATTTGGTATAATAGTGTTGCTGTGTAAAGTACCATCAATAATTATCAGTAAACTCCCACTTATTTCTCAGAATCACCAGTTGAATTCAACCTCTAATAAAATCATGACCTACCAGAAGTTAGAGGGGTAGAACATCGCAGTTTTAAGTTTAATTTTAAATTACAATAGTTGAATTTTGCTATGGCCGTTAGCATTAAAAACATCTAATTGGGTTTTGCTGTTACAGGTTTGAAGTTTTAGCAATGAAATGCCAGACTATCATCTAATAGATAAAAATTCACCAAAGCTTCATTCATCTAGAGCTACTCCATCCAATAGTATACAATTAACAACAAAACTCCTCTGCTCCCTAGAATTATTATGTCTATTGAATAAGTGCCATCACCATGATCAAGTAGCTATTCTTTCCTGTGTTAAGGGCCATCAACCATAAATTCCTGGTTCTTTGTATAGTAGCAGCTCCAGTTACTAGTCCATAACAACAGTTTAAAACCACCAGTATAATTAGCATTACTTCCAAATTTATCATTTTGCATTGTATGGGTAACTAGGTTTGATAAATCGGCTATGCCATCAGAAACGAACAATTTTTCTGGATAAAGCACTTAGGGTTGATCGTAACAAATGATGCCTTCCCCGCTACCCTATACATTTGGATAAAAATCTCACTCAAAGCTTTATTATGAGTTACTTCTTTACCACCAATGCTAGCAACTAACCAAGAACATCTCCCCCATGCATTCATTAGTAAGATGTTGCAGTGTAGCTAACCATCTTTAATTATCAGTAACTTGGCTTAAATAATGGAATCACTAACTCCAGATTTGAAGCAGATCAGGTTTGTCATAGCAAACAAATCCAAGTTACCAGTAACTAGTATTGTTGCCATACTCTGTCCATTAGCTTGTAAATGGTGATAGTTTGATATTTTGCTATGCCATCAGCAGAAGAACTCTTGCAGGTTGAGCTGGTTTAGAGTTGAAGTTGTAAGAGAATGCCTCGCCTGGTATAAAAGCTAACTATAGTTAGAATGTTAGTTACAGCTACTCCCAGCAATCCTAGCAGTAACAACAGCATTGCCAGCATGTAGTGCCTAGTAATAAAAAGTTTGCTGTATAAAGTTGCCGGTCCTAGATTATCCTTTAACTGGGGTTAACTTAGCAGAGTTGGTTGCTGCCATAGTAACGTCTAAGCCACCAGAGGCTATATTTTCACCATCAGCATCTTTTGCTTGTAAGGTAATAGTTGATTGTGCTTTACCATCAGCAACTATATTTGTTAGACTTACGCTTAAAAGTAGAAGTTTGGCAACTGAAACTTTACCTGTTATAAAGCTAACTGTGGCTGTATTAGTTACAACTACTCCAGCAATCCTAGCAGTAACAACAACATTACCAATAGTAGTGCTAGTAATAGTTGCTGTATAAGTGCCGTCTAGATTATCTTTAACTGTGGTTAACTTAGGCAAGAAGTTACTTGCTGATCATAGTTAACAGCCAAGCCAGTAGTTGGTATTTAGATTTTCGCCATCAGCATCTTTTAATTTAAATTGTAAGGTGATCATTTGCTTGAATTTTTTACCAATCAGCAACAAAAGATTTTTGTTTTTGGTCCTGCACTTAGGTTAGGAAAAGTTTGCAACTGGATTGCCGTCGCCCCTACAATAAAGCTAACTGTAAAGCTGAGTTTAGTTTACAACTGCTCCCCAGTAATCCTAGCAGTAAAATGGCAATCACGAATCCACCCGCCAGTAGTACTGGTAATAGTTTGCTGTATTAAAGTTGCCGACCTAGATTATCTTTAACTGGGGTTAACTTACGCAGAGATTACTTAGCTGTCATAGAACAATAGCTAAGCCAGTAGTGGTTAAGAATTTTCGCCATCAGCAATCTTTTAACGTTGTAAAGTTAATGCGTTTGATAAGTGCCTTGCCAATCAGCAATTACAGTTGTTGGAATTTGCACTTAGGGTAGGAAAAGTTGCTAACTGATACGTCGCCTATGGTTAGCAATAAAGCTAACTGAGACTGTTATTACTTAATTCTACTACCAGCAATCCTAAGCAGTAACAAATAGTATCCACCGAGCAGTAGTTGCTAGTAATAGTTTGCTGTATAACGAGCCGTCTAGATTATCTTTAACTGGGGTTAAACTTAGCAGAGTTTACTTAGCCTGTCATAGTAAACGTCCAAAAACCACCAGTAACTAGAATTCATTGCTATGTTAACGATCCATTAGCTTGTTTCAAGATAATAGTTGATAATGCCTTTGGCCATCAGCAATAACAGTTATTTGAGTCCTGCTAAAATTAGGTAGAAGTTGCAACTAATACCTCACCAGGCGTAAAGGCTAACTAAAGCAGTATTAAGCTACAACTACATCCAGCAATCCTAGCAGTTAACAACAACAGCATTACCAGCAGTAGTGCTAGTAAATAGTTTTGCTGGTATAAAGTGCCGTCTAAGAATTATTCTTTAACTGGGTTTCAACTTAGCAGAAGTTACATTGCTGTCATAGTAACGTCCAAACCACCAAGTTAAACCCCATAGGAAAAAAAAAATTTTTTTAATTGTTTACTGGCCATGCACGTCCTTAGCTTGTAAGGGTAATGCTTGATTGTTGGCTTTCATCATCGGCAGCAACAGTTTGTTTTGGCCATGCTACTCAAATGTTGAAGTTGCAACTGATTCGTCCACCTATGGTTGCGAAATAAAACTAACTGTGACTGTATCCGTTTAAATTCTAACTGTACCAATAAAGCAGACAGTAAACAACAAGCGACCTCCAGTAGTAGCGCTAAGTAAAATAGTGAGCTGTGTAAGTGCCGACTTAGATTATCTCTAACTGGGGTTAAACTTAGCAGAGTTACTTGCTGTTCCATAGTAACACCCAAACCAAACCCAGCAACTATATCAATTGCCATAGGAACTACGCATCCTTAGCTTGTAAGGTAATAGTTGATTGTGCTTTGTCATCAGCAACTATATTTGTTAAACTTACGCTTAAAGTTGATTTTATAACTGAAGCTTCACCTGGTATAAAGCTAACTGTAGCTGTATTAATTATAGTATAGTTATTAATTTTAGCAGTAATAACAGTATAACCGACAGCAGTAGTGCTAGTAATAGTTGCTGTGTAAGTACCATCATAATTATCAGTAACTCCACTTATCTCAGAATCACCAGTTGATTCAATTCTAATATCATGACCACCAGAAGTTAGAGGGGTAGACATCGCAGTTTTAAGTTTTAAAGTAATAGTTGATTTTGCTATGCCGTTAGCAATAACAGCTACTGGGTTTGCTGTTACAGTTGAAGTTTGCAATGATGCTGACTCATCTAATAGATGAAAATTCACCAAAGCTTCATTCTCTAGAGCTACTCCATCAATAGTGGCATTAACAACAACTCTCTGCTCCCTAGAATTAGTTATGTCTATTGAATAAGTGCCATCACCATGATCAGTAGCTATTCTTTCTGCGTGAGGACCATCAACATATTCTGGTCTTTGTATAGCAGTAGATCCAGTTACTGTCATAACAACAGTTAAACCACCAGTAATTAGCTTACTTCCAAATTTATCTTTTGCTTGTAGGGTAATAGTTGATAATGCTATGCCATCAGAACGAACATTTTCTGGATATGCACTTAGGGTTGATCGTACAAATGATGCCTTCTCTATACTTTGGATAAATCTCACTAAAGCTTTATTATGAGTTACTTCTTCACCACCAATGCTAGCACTAACAAGAACATCTCCCCATGCATTCTTAGTAAGAGTTGCTGTGTAGCTACCATCTTTATTATCAGTAACTTGGCTTATAATAGAATCACTAACTCCGTTTGAAGCAGATCTGGTTGTCATAGCAACAATCAAGTTACCAGTAACTAGATTATTACCATACTCGTCCTTAGCTTGTAAGGTGATAGTTGATTTTTCTATGCCATCAGCAAGAACTCTTGCTGGGTTTGCTGTTAGAGTTGAAGTTGTAAGTGATGCCTCACCTGGTATAAAGCTAACTATAGCTAGATTAGCTACAACTGCTCCAGCAATCCTAGCAGTAACAGCAATATTACCAGCAGTAGTGCCAGTAATAGTTGCTGTATAAGTGCCGTCTAGATTATCTTTAACTGGGGTTAACTTAGCAGAGTTGGTTGCTGTCATAGTAACGTCTAAGCCACCAGAGGCTATATTTTCACCATCAGCATCTTTTGCTTGTAAGGTAATAGTTGATTGTGCTTTATCATCAGCAACTATATTTGTTAGACTTACGCTTAAAGTAGAAGTTGCAACTGAAACTTTACCTGTTATAAAGCTAACTGTAGCTGTATTAGCTACAGCTACTCCAGCAATCCTAGCAGTAATAATAGCATAAGCGCCAGCAGTAGTGCCAGTAATAGTTGCTGTATAAGTGCCGTCTAGATTATCTTTAACTGGGGTTAGCTTAGCAGAGTTACTTGCTGCCATAGTAACGCCTAAGCCACCAGTAAGGCTAGATCATTGCCATGCGCGTCCTTAGCTTGTAAGGTGATAGTTGATTTTGCTATGCCATCAGCAAGAACTCTTTCTGGGTTTGCTGTTAGAGTTGAAGTTGCAACTGATACGTCACCTATGAAGTTAACTGTGGCTGTATTAGCTACAACTACTCCAGCAATCCTAGCAGTAACAACAGCATTGCCAGCAGTAGTGCCAGTAATAGTTGCTGTATAAGTGCCGTCTAGATTATCTTTAACTGGGGTTAACTTAGCAGAGTTACTTGCTGTCATAGTAACGTCCAAACCACCAGTAACTATATCATTGCCACGCGCGTCCTTAGTTTGTAAGGTAATAGTTGTTAATGCTTCATCATCAGCAACTACAGTTGTTAAACTTGCGCTTAAAGTTGATCTTATAACTGAAGCTTCGCCTGGTATAAAGATTACCATAACTGTATTAATTATAGCATAGTTATTAATTTTAGCAGTAACAATAACATTCTCGGCCTTAGTATTGGTAATAGTTGCTGTGTAAGTACCATCATAATTATCAGTAACTCCACTTATCTCAGAATCACCAGTTGATTCAATTCTAATATCATGACCGCCAGAAGTTAGATGGGCAGACATCGCAGTTTTAAGTTTTAAAGTAATAGTTGATTTTGCTATGCCGTTAGCAATAACAGCTATTGAGTTTGCTGTTACAGTTGAAGTTTGCAATGATGCTGACTCATCTAATAGATGAAAATTCACCAAAGCTTCATTCTCTAGAGCTACTCCATCAATAGTGGCATTAACAACAACTCTCTGCTCCCTAGAATTAGTTATGTCTATTGAATAAGTGCCATCACCATGATCAGTAGCTATTCTTTCTGTGTAAGGGCCATCAACATATTCTGGTCTTTGTATAGTAGCAGCTCCAGTTACTGTCATAACAACAGTTGAGCCACCAGTAAGTTAAGCATTAACTTCTAAAATTTTATCTATTGCTTGTTAGGGTAATAGTTTGATAAGCATGCTAGCCATCAGGAACGAAACACATTTTTCTGGATTATGCACCTTAGGGTTATCGTAAAAAATAAATGATTGCCTTCCACGATACTTTTTTTTTTTTTTGGGGATTAAAAAAATCCACCCCTTTCACTAAAGCTTTATTTAATTTGAGCTTACTTCTTCACCACCCAATGCTAAGCCACTAAAAAGAACAAAATCTATCTCCACCCATGCTATTCTTAGTAAGAGTTGCTGTGTAGCTACCATCTTTATTATCAGTAACTTGGCTTATAATAGAATCACTAACTCCGTTTGAAGCAGATCTGGTTGTCATAGCAACAATCAAGTTACCAGTAACTAGATTGTTTTGCCAATAATCCGGACCTTATTAAGCTTGTAAGGTGATAGTTGATTTTGCTATGCCATCAGCAAGAACTCTTGCTGGGTTTGCTGTTAGAGTTGAAGTTGTAAGTGATGCCTCACCTGGTATAAAGCTAACTATGACTGCATTACTTAATTCTACTCCAGCAATCCTAGCAGTAATAACAACATTACCAGTAGTAGTGCTAGGAATAGTTGCTGTGTAAGTGCCATCTTCATTATCAGTAACTGCACTTAACCTAGCAGAGTTACCGCTTGGTACTCCTTGCCCCCATCATAACAACATCTAAGCCCACCATAATCAAATTAATTTACCAACAACGTATCCTTAGCATTGTAAGGTAAATAGTTTGATTAGTCGCCCATTGCCATCAGCAACCAACAGTTGGTTTGGTCTGTTACTAATTTGTAGGAGGATTAAACAACTGATACTGCTCAACCTATGGTTGCAATAAAAGCTAACTGGTAGCTGTATTTAGATATCAAACAGCTTTCCAGCAATCTTAAGCAGCAAACAACCAGCCATAAAATTACCAAAGTAGTATGCTAAAGTAATAAAGTTGCCTGTAAATAAGGTGCCGTCTAGTTGATATTTTTTAACTGGGGTACTTAACTTAGCAAGAGTTAGTTTGCTGTCATAGTAACAGCCAAGCCAGTAGTGGTTAGATTTTCAACCCATCAGCATCTTTTACAACTTGTAAGGTAATGCTTGATTCCTTTTTTTAACCAGCAGCAACAACAGTTGTTGGATCTAGCCTACCTAATGTTTGAAGTTGCAACTGATACGGTTCACCTAGAGTTGCTAATAAAGCTAACTTGTAGCTGTATTAACTACAAAACTGCTCCAGCAAATACTAAGCAGTAAATAACAGCAATCTCCCAGTAGTATTTGCCTAGATTAATGAGTTGTTGCGTTAAGTTCCGTCTAGATTTTGTCCAGTAACTGAACTTAACCTAGCAGAGTTTTACTTGCTATCATAGAAACTTACTAAACCGCAATAAACTAGAATTATTGCCATAACATCGTCCCTAGCTGTAAGGTGATAGTTTGATAACCGCCTTCACCATCAGCAACAACAGTTATTTGGTCTGCTACTAATTGGTTGAAGCCTGTTAGTGCAACTGATGCTTCACTCCTGGTGTAAAAAAACTCCACTGTACGCTGTTGACTTTATTTCTTAATTTTCTACTCCACAATACTAAGCAGTAATCAATCAAGCATTACCAGTATTAGTACTAACGTAATAGTTTGCTGGGGTATAAGTTGATACCCATACCCTGATTATTTGTTAACTGCACTTATCTTAAGCAGAGCCAGTTTATTTTTTCCCATGCCAATATCATACAGAACTCACAAGTAGATTTATTACCATTAATGTGTCTTTTAATTTGAATGGTAACTAGTTTTTGATTTTTTCTTTGCCATTCAGCAACTACCATTTAAGTTGGGCTTGCACTTAGAGATTTTTGTTTTTGATAATAAAGACATAAGACCTGGTTTAAAAATCTAAACCGTAGCTGTAATGTCTACTGCTACAGTATTAATGGCTAAACAGTTAAATAGTTAACATCTTCAGCCTTAGTTTAATTAATTAAATATTCTGCTGTGTAAGTGGCCATCACCAGCTATCGGTCGGCCCATATTATTTTTAGAGTAAGCAGAGCCAGTTTGTTTCCCAAGTAACGGCCAAACGCCACCAGTAAACCAGATTGTTACCCACGTTTGTGTATCTTTTTGCTTGCAATGGTAATCAATTTGCATAAACGCTTTCACCAGCAGCAATAAAAGAGTTGTTAGGTCCCTGCAGTCCAACGGTTGAATGAATTTGTAAGAAAGATACCTTCACCAGGTAAACAAAGCTCAACTGAGGGCTGTAATTAGTTTGAAAAACTACTCCAGCAAATCCTAGCAGTAATAACAGCAATCCCCGTCAGGTAGTGCTAGTAATAGTTTGCTGTATAAGTGGCTAGTCTAAGGTTAATCCAGTAACTGCACTTAACGTAGCAAGCGTTAGTTGTCTATCATAGTAACATTTAAATTACCTAATAACTATATTATTGCCAATGCGCCGCCATTAACTTGTTAAAGGTAATGCTTGATTGTGTTTTTACCAATCAGCAACAATAGTTGTTGGGTCTGCCTACTAATGTTTGAAGGTTGCAATTGATTACACGAAAACCTTCTGGTTGGCAATTAAAAGCTAATTGTAGCTGGTATTAGTTACAACTTCTAAACTTCTCCAGCAATCTTAGCAGTAATAGTAACATCCTCAACAATATCGTTTATGAATAAAGTTACTAGTGTAAGTACCGACCTTTATTAATCAGTAATATCGCCTAGCGTTAGGCAGAATTAGTTTGCTGGTCAATATAACCGTGAATAACGTCTAAGCCAACCAGTAAACTACAAATTAATTACTTTGTGCATCTTTTGTTTGAAGGGTAATCAGTTTGATTTTGTTTTTTTTGCCATCACAACAAAAGTTAGTTTTGGATCCTGCCTGTTCAACGTTGAAGTTGTAAGAGATGCCTCCGCCCCTGGTTATAAAGCTAACTGTGGCTGTATTAGATTACAACTGCTCCCAGCAAATCATTAGCAGTAATAACCAGCATTCCCGGCAGTAGTGCTAGTAATAGTGTTGCTGTATAAGTGCCAGTCTAGATTAATCAGTAACTGAACTTCACCGTAGCCAAACGTTAGTTGCTGTCATAGTAACAGTCCAACGCCAGTAGACGGTTAGAATTTTTCAACCATCCAGTCATCTTTTTGCTTGTAAGGTATTGCTTAGAGTTGGTTTTACCATCACAACAATCAAGTTGTTTTGGGTCTGCTAACTAATTAGTTGAAGTTTGGCAACTGATTACGTCACCCTATGGTTCAATAAAGCTAACCTGTAGACAGTATTAGTTTACAACAACAACTTTTCCAGCAATCTTAGCAAAAAAAAAAAAGTAATAGTTAAACATCCTCCCAACAAATAACGTTAGTAATAGTTACTGAGTAAAGTACCCATCAAACCAATATCATTTAAAGGTTGCTTATTTCTTAGTAGAGCCAGTTAGTTTCCCAAGTTAACAGCTAAGTTACCGGAAAACTAAATTAATTAACTTTGGTGCAGCATTCTTTTGATTTGCAAGGGTAATAGTCGATTTTGTTTTACCATCAGCAATAACAGTTGCTGGGGGTCGTGCTACTAGGGTTGAAGTTGTAAGAGATTGCCGCACCTGGTATCAAAGCTAAACTGTGGCTGTATTAGATTTACAGGCTACACCAGCAATCTTAGCATATAATTAAAAGTATCTTCCAGCAATCTTAGCAGTAATAATTGCTGAGTAAGTGCCGTCTAGAATTTAGTCTTATTTTAGCTCGATACTGTTTAGTTGCTGTCATAGTAACGTATAAACCACGCCAGTAGCTAGATCAGTTGCCATATATCCTTAAGCTTGTAAGGTAATAGTTGAAAATGCTTTGGCCATTTCAGCTAAATAACAGTTGTTGGATCTGCACGTTAGGGTAGAAGTTGCAAGTGATGCATTCACCTGCTATAAAAGCTAAACTGTAGCACTATTAGGTACAACTTATTCCAAGGCAAGACCTAGCACTAACAGAAGCATCTCCAGCCAGTAGTGCATAGAAATAATTGTTTGCACGTGTAAGTGCCATCTTCCATTATCAGTAACTACACTTAAACTTAGCAGAGTCGCCCTGTTGCCTCTTGCCATCATAACAATCCAACAAAGCCACCAGTAATCAAAATTATTACCCTGCCGTGCCGAGTATTAACATTGTAAGGTAAATAGTTGATAAACGCTTACCCACCAGCTAAGCCCTAACAGTTGTTAAGTCTGCTGTCCCATAGTGCAAGGAAGTGTGTAGCATCTGCGTTTGCCCTGGTTATAAACCTAACTGTAGGCTAGTAATTAGCTACAACTGCTCCAGCAATCTTAGCAGTTAACAACAGCATTTACGCCAGTTAGATAGCGCTAGTAAAATTTAGTTCTGTGTAAATGCAGTCTTCAATTATCTCAGTAACTCTGCACTCAACGATAAGCAGGAGTTAGTTTGCTGTCAAATGTAAACAAAAGCCAATGCCAGTTAGTGGTTAGATTTTCACCATAAAGCATTTTTTTAATTGTAAGGTAATGCTTGATTGTTTTGTTTTAAACCCATCTAGCAAACAATAGTTGTTTTGGGTCTGCTACTAATGTTGAGTAGTTCCCCCCCGCTAATAATGTTTGAAGTTGCCAAACTGATACGTCAACCTAGAAGTTGCAATAAAGCTAATTGTAGCTGTATTAGGTTACCAACCTGCTCCAGCCAATCTCTTAGCAGTTTAATAAACAGCATCATCTCCAGTTAGTAATTGCTAGTAAATAGTTGTTGTGTTAAGTGCCGTCTGCATTATCAGTAAACTGCACATTAACCCAGCAGAGTTAGTATTGCTGTCCATAAAGTAACGTCTAAAGCCACCAGTAACTAGATTATTACCATATGGTATCTTATTAGTTTTGCATGGGTAATAGTTTGAATTTTCTTTTTTCAACCACCTTCAGCAATAAAAATAATTAATTGGGGTCTGCTGTCACGGTTGAATTGTGTAAGAGATGCCTCACCTGGTATAAAGCTAACTGTGGCTGTAGTTATTTAAAACTGCCTCCAGCAATTACTAGCATAACAACAGCATTACCAGTAGTAGCGCTAGTAATAAGTTGCTGTGTAAGTGCCGTCTTCATTATCAGTAAAACTGCACTTAACGTAGCAGAGTTAGTTGCTGTCATAGTAACGTCTAAGCCGCCAGTAACTAGATTATTGCCTTTAGCATCTATTGTTTGTAAGGTAATAGTTGACTTTGCTATGTCATCAGCAATAATAATCATTAGGTTTACTGTCACTGTTGACGTTACCAGTGATGCCTCACCTGGTATAAAGCTAACTGTGGCTGTATTAGTTACAACTGCTCCAGCAATCTTAGCAGTAATAACAGCATCTCCAGCAGTGGCGCTAGTAATAGTTGCTGTGTAAGTGCCGTCTAGGTTATCAGTAACTGGAGTACTTAACTTAGCAGAGTTACTTGCTGTCATAGTAACAGCCAAGCCAGTAGTGGTTAGATTTTCACCATCAGCATCTTTTACTTGTAAAGTAATGCTTGATAGTGCCTTGCCATCAGCAGTAACAGTTGTTGGGTCTGCTACTAATGTTGAAGTTGCAACTGATACGTCACCTATGGTTGCAATAAAGCTAACTGTAGCTGTATTAGTTACAACTGCTCCAGCAATCTTAGCAGTAATAATAGCATTACCAGCAGTAGTGCTGGTAATCTCTGCTGTGTAAGTACCGTCTTTATTATCAGTAATATCGCCTAGCGTAGCAGAATTGGTTGCTGTCATAGTAACGTCTAAGCCACCAGTAACTAAATTATTACTTTGTGCATCTTTTGTTTGAAGGGTAATAGTTGATTTTGTTTTGCCATCAGCAATAACAGTTGTTGGATCTGCTGTCACGGTTGAAGTTGTAAGAGATGCCTCACCTGGTATAAAGCTAACTGTGGCTGTATTAGTTATAACTGCTCCAGCAATACTAGCAGTAACAACAGCATTACCAGTAGTAGCGCTAGTAATAGTTGCTGTGTAAGTGCCGTCCCTTCATTATCAGTAAACTGCACTTAACGTAGGCAGAGTTAGTTGCTGTCATAGTAACGTCTAAGCCGCCAGTAACTAGATTATTGCCTTTAGCATCTATTGTTTGTAAGGTAATAGTTGACTTTGCTATGTCATCAGCAATAATAATCATTAGGTTTACTGTCACTGTTGACGTTACCAGTGATGCCTCACCTGGTATAAAGCTAACTGTGGCTGTATTAGTTACAACTGCTCCAGCAATCTTAGCAGTAATAACAGCATCTCCAGCAGTGGCGCTAGTAATAGTTGCTGTATAAGTTCCGTCTAGATTATCAGTAACATTACTTAACGTAGCATCACCAGTTGTTATTAACATAGTAATATCCAAATTACTAGTGGTTAGATCATTGTCATGTACATCCTTAATTTGTAAGGTAATAGTTGATTTGGCTTTACCATCAGCAGTAACAGTTGTTGGGTCTGCTACTAATGTTGAAGTTGCAACTGATACGTCACCTATGGTTGCAATAAAGCTAACTGTAGCTGTATTAGTTACAACTGCTCCAGCAATCTTAGCAGTAATAATAGCATTACCAGCAGTAGTGCTGGTAATCTCTGCTGTGTAAGTACCGTCTTTATTATCAGTAATATCGCCTAGCGTAGCAGAATTGGTTGCTGTCATAGTAACGTCTAAGCCACCAGTAAAAAAAAAAAAAGCCACCAGTAACTAAATTATTACTTTGTGCATCTTTTGTTTGCAGGGTAATAGTCGATTTTGTTTTACCATCAGCAATAACAGTTGTTGGATCTGCTGTCACGGTTGAAGTTGTAAGAGATGCCTCGCCTACTGTAAAGCCAATCGCAACTGTATTGGTCACATTTTCTCCAGCAATGCTAGCAGTAACAGTAACCTCACCAACAGTAGTGCTACTAAGTTTTGCTGTGTAAGTACCATAACCAACATCAGTAACATCTTCCAGCGTAGCATCGCCAGTTGTTATTGCCATAGTGACAGCCAAGCCACCAGTCATTAGATTATTACCTTGTGCGTCTTTGACTTGCAAACTAATAGTTGACAATGTTTGACCATCAGCAACTACACTAGTTGGGCTTGCACTTAGCGTTGATTTTGTAAGAGATGCCTCACCTGGTATAAAGCTAACTGTGGCTGTATTAGTTACAACTGCTCCAGCAATCCTAGCAGTAATAACAGCATCTCCAGCAGTGGCGCTAGTAATAGTTGCTGTATAAGTTCCGTCTAGATTATCAGTAACATTACTTAACGTAGCATCACCAGTTGTTTTTTTATTAAACTAGTAATATCCAAATTACTAGTGGTTAGATCATTGTCATGTACATCCTTAATTTGTAAGGTAATAGTTGATTTGGCTTTACCATCAGCAGTAACAGTTGTTGGGTCTGCTACTAATGTTGAAGTTGCAACTGATACGTCACCTATGGTTGCAATAAAGCTAACTGTAGCTGTATTAGTTACAAAACTGCTCCAGCAATCTTTAGCAGTAAAAAAAAAAAAAAAATAATAGCATTACCACAGTAGTGCTGGGTATCTCTGCTGTGTAAAGTACGTCTTTTTTATTATCAGTTAATAAATTCGCCTAGCGTAGCAGAATTGGTTGCTGTCATAGTAACGTAAACTAAGCCACCAGTAACTAAATTATTACTTTGTGCATCTTTTGTTTGAAGGGTAATAGTTGATTTTGTTTTGCCATCAGCAATAACAGTTGTTGGATCTGCTGTCACGGTTGAAGTTGTAAGAGATGCCTCACCTGGTATAAAGCTAACTGTGGCTGTATTAGTTAATAAACTGCTCCACGCAATACTAGCAGTAAACAACAGCATTACAGTAGTAGCGCTAGTAATAGTTGCTGTGTAAGTGCCGTCTTCATTATCAGTAACTGCACTTAACGTAGCAGAGTTAGTTGCTGTCATAGTAACGTCTAAGCCGCCAGTAACTAGATTATTGCCTTTAGCATCTATTGTTTGTAAGGTAATAGTTGACTTTGCTATGTCATCAGCAATAATAATCATTAGGTTTACTGTCACTGTTGACGTTACCAGTGATGCCTCACCTGGTATAAAGCTAACTGTGGCTGTATTAGTTACAACTGCTCCAGCAATCTTAGCAGTAATAACAGCATCTCCAGCAGTGGCGCTAGTAATAGTTGCTGTATAAAGTTCCGTCTAGTATTATCAGGTAACATTACTTAACGTAGCATCACCAGTTGTTATTAACATAGTAAATATCCAAATTACTAGTGTTAGATCATTGTCATGTACATCCTTAATTTGTAAGGTATAGTTGATTTTGGCTTTACCATCAGCAGTAACAGTTGTTGGGTGCTGTGGCACGGTTGAGTTGTAAGAGTTAATCCTCACTGGTAATAAAGCTTAATTGTGGGCTGTTTATTAGTTACAACTGAACTCCAGCAATACTAGCAGTATAATTTTAGCTATCACCCGCAGTAGTACTGGTAATCCTCTGCTGTAGTTAAGTGCCCCGGTCTTCATTATCAGTAATAATCCGCCTTTAGCGTAGTTCAGAATTAGTTGTTATTGCCATAGTGACACCTAAGCCACCAGTAATTATTTATTACCTTGTGCGTCTTTGACTTGCAAACTAATAGTTGATTTTGTTTTGCCATCAGCAATAACAGTTGTTGGATCTGCTGTCACGGTTGAAGTTGTAAGAGATGCCTCACCTGGTATAAAGCTAACTGTGGCTGTATTAGTTACAACTACTCCAGCAATCTTAGCAGTAATAACAGCATCTCCAGCAGTGGCGCTAGTAATAGTTGCTGTATAAGTTCCGTCTAGATTATCAGTAACATTACTTAACGTAGCATCACCAGTTGTTATTAACATAGTAATATCCAAATTACTAGTGGTTAGATCATTGTCATGTACATCCTTAATTTGTAAGGTAATAGTTGATTTGGCTTTACCATCAGCAGTAACAGTTGTTGGGTCTGCTACTAATGTTGAAGTTGCAACTGATACGTCACCTATGGTTGCAATAAAGCTAACTGTAGCTGTATTAGTTACAACTGCTCCAGCAATCTTAGCAGTAATAGTAACATCCTCAACAATATCGTTAGTAATAGTTACTGTGTAAGTACCGTCTTTATTATCAGTAATATCGCCTAGCGTAGCAGAATTGGTTGCTGTCATAGTAACGTCTAAGCCACCAGTAACTAAATTATTACTTTGTGCATCTTTTGTTTGAAGGGTAATAGTTGATTTTGTTTTGCCATCAGCAATAACAGTTGTTGGATCTGCTGTCACGGTTGAAGTTGTAAGAGATGCCTCACCTGGTATAAAGCTAACTGTGGCTGTATTAGTTATAACTGCTCCAGCAATACTAGCAGTAACAACAGCATTACCAGTAGTAGCGCTAGTAATAGTTGCTGTGTAAGTGCCGTCTTCATTATCAGTAACTGCACTTAACGTAGCAGAGTTAGTTGCTGTCATAGTAACGTCTAAGCCGCCAGTAACTAGATTATTGCCTTTAGCATCTATTGTTTGTAAGGTAATAGTTGACTTTGCTATGTCATCAGCAATAATAATCATTAGGTTTACTGTCACTGTTGACGTTACCAGTGATGCCTCACCTGGTATAAAGCTAACTGTGGCTGTATTAGTTACAACTGCTCCAGCAATCTTAGCAGTAATAACAGCATCTCCAGCAGTGGCGCTAGTAATAGTTGCTGTATAAGTTCCGTCTAGATTATCAGTAACATTACTTAACGTAGCATCACCAGTTGTTATTAACATAGTAATATCCAAATTACTAGTGGTTAGATCATTGTCATGTACATCCTTAATTTGTAAGGTAATAGTTGATTTGGCTTTACCATCAGCAGTAACAGTTGTTGGGTCTGCTGTCACGGTTGAAGTTGTAAGAGATGCCTCACCTGGTATAAAGCTAACTGTGGCTGTATTAGTTACAACTGCTCCAGCAATACTAGCAGTAATAATAGTATCACCCGCAGTAGTACTGGTAATCTCTGCTGTGTAAGTGCCGTCTTCATTATCAGTAATATCGCCTAGCGTAGCAGAATTAGTTGTTATTGCCATAGTGACACCTAAGCCACCAGTAATTAGATTATTACCTTGTGCGTCTTTGACTTGCAAACTAATAGTTGACAATGTTTGGCCATCAGCAATAACAGTTGTTGGATCTGCTGTTACGGTTGAAGTTGTAAGAGATGCCTCACCTGGTATAAAGCTAACTGTGGCTGTATTAGTTACAACTACTCCAGCAATCTTAGCAGTAATAACAGCATCTCCAGCAGTGGCGCTAGTAATAGTTGCTGTATAAGTTCCGTCTAGATTATCAGTAACATTACTTAACGTAGCATCACCAGTTGTTATTAACATAGTAATATCCAAATTACTAGTGGTTAGATCATTGTCATGTACATCCTTAATTTGTAAGGTAATAGTTGATTTGGCTTTACCATCAGCAGTAACAGTTGTTGGGTCTGCTACTAATGTTGAAGTTGCAACTGATACGTCACCTATGGTTGCAATAAAGCTAACTGTAGCTGTATTAGTTACAACTGCTCCAGCAATCTTAGCAGTAATAGTAACATCCTCAACAATATCGTTAGTAATAGTTACTGTGTAAGTACCGTCTTTATTATCAGTAATATCGCCTAGCGTAGCAGAATTGGTTGCTGTCATAGTAACGTCTAAGCCACCAGTAACTAAATTATTACTTTGTGCATCTTTTGTTTGCAGGGTAATAGTTGATTTTGTTTTGCCATCAGCAATAACAGTTGTTGAGTCTGCTGTCACGGTTGAAGTTGTAAGAGATGCCTCACCTGGTATAAAGCTAACTGTGGCTGTATTAGTTACAACTGCTCCAGCAATACTAGCAGTAATAATAGTATCACCCGCAGTAGTACTGGTAATCTCTGCTGTGTAAGTGCCGTCTTCATTATCAGTAATATCGCCTAGCGTAGCAGAATTAGTTGTTATTGCCATAGTGACACCTAAGCCACCAGTAATTAGATTATTACCTTGTGCGTCTTTGACTTGCAAACTAATAGTTGACAATGTTTGGCCATCAGCAATAACAGTTGTTGGATCTGCTGTTACGGTTGAAGTTGTAAGAGATGCCGTCACCTGGTAATTAAAGCTAACTGTGGCTGTATTAGTTTACAACTGCTCCACCAACTCTTAGCAGTAAATAAAAAACAGCTATCTCCACAGTGGCGCTAGTAATAGTATTGCTGTATTAACGATTCCGTCCTAGATTAATCAGTAACATTACATTATTAACGTAGCATCACCAGTTGTTATTAACATAGTAATATCCAAATTACTAGTGGTTAGATCATTGTCATGTACATCCTTAATTTGTAAGGTAATAGTTGATTTGGTTTTACCATCAGCAGTAACAGTTGTTGGATCTGCTGTCAAGGTTGAAGTTGTAAGAGATACCTCACCTGGTATAAAGCTAACTGTGGCTGTATTAATTACAGCTGCTCCAGCAATACTAGCAGTAATAGTAACATTCTCAACAATATCGTTAGCAATTTCTACTGTATAAGTACCATCATTAGCATCGGCAATGTTATGTAAAGCAGCAGAGCCAGTTGTTTGCCAAGTAACAGCTAAGTTACCAGAAACTAAATTATTGCCATGTGCATCTTTTGTTTGCAGTGTAATAGTTGATTTTGTTTTATCATCAGCAATAATAGTTGTTGGATCTGCTGTTAAGGTTGAAGTTATAAGTGACACTTCACCTGGCATAAAACTCACTGTAACTGTACTGACTACATCTTCTCCAGCAATGCTAGCAGTAATAGTAACGCTCTCAGCTTTAGTATTAGTAATAGTTGCTGTGTAAGTACCATCACCAACATCACTAACATCGCCTAGAGTAGCATCGCCTGTTGTTGTCATAGTAACATTTAAGCCACCAGTAATTATATTCTTTCTATCTTTATCCTTAACTTGTAAGGTAATAGTTGATAATGCCTTGTCATCAGCAACTACAGTGGTTGGAGATGCACTTAGCGTTGACGCCGCAACAGAAGGTTCACCTGCAGCACTATTTACTAAGGCTTGGATTTTAGCAGTAGGTATTAGAATTAGCTGGTGTTGCTTTTGCAACTACAGTATTAACTTCTGCTAAATTATCAATCGTTACATCACTAACTCCAGCATCAATATAGTCTTGTATACTTGGCACTGTATTAGTACCATCATAAAAACTGATTAAGGCAATAGCAAAGTTGCCTTTAATTGAGCCTTCACCAGTTGATGAAAATGCAGCACCTAAGTTACCAGTACCACTACAAGCTGCTCCATTACCAGCACCTGCACTACCAGTACTACATTCATTCATGGCTGTTATTAATTTATAAGCCAAAATTTCATCATCTTGAGTTAAGTAATTAATTAAAGTATTAATGCTAATACTAGAATCAGACTCCATCATTTGTGATACAGCTGCTAGTATTAAACCAAACTTACCTGCATTATTGTTACCAGCCATCTCATCATTAAGCTCAGTTGGAATGGTTTTAACAAAGTTGACATCTGAGATACCAAATTTAGTAGCAACCATTTTATTCTTAGCGGCAATATCAGCTGCTAGGCCTGCACCTGTTTCTGCTAATCGATAAGCAATTTCAGATAATGGTGATGCTGAAACAGTAAAATCTCCTCTACCTGAATGTATAAATGCCGCGCGCATATCATCTGCATTGGTCGTTTTACCAGTTGCTTCATCAATATAGCTACCTCCTGTGCAAGACAAAGTTACTAGCCCTGCTGCCATCTCTATACCCTTTAATTTAATGCCACCACTATCATCTGTTATGACAAGCTTGGTAAAGTCTTTACTATCTTTAAGCGTACAAGAAGCACCTACAGTTTTTGCATTGTATTCACCTAAGCTAGCAGTACCAGCATTAGAGGCAATGGTTTTTTCAATACGAATCTTATTAGCGCGTTCTACAAATTCTAGATCAGTTAAATCCATCACTCCACTGGCTTTAAATGGCTTATCATCAACTGCAAAATCAATGAATTGCTCGTTATCACCAAGGGGTAATTCAACGCTTAACTTACCATAACTTTTACTGCTTGTGGTGTTAGAGTCTTCTTGTCCAAATTCAAAATTAATTGATGGGGTAAGTTTGATTTCCATACCAAGGATACTGCCATTAATATTTGTACCTTTTATAGCATCCCAATGATAATAAGTACCTTTAGCTTTTGCCCAAGGCAAGTAAGGAACTTGCCCTGTTAATTTAACATCATGTCCTGCTAATGCTTCTTCAACATATTTACCAATGATTTTTTCATCTGAGATTGGATAATAAGCATTAATATGTGAGCTAAAGTTAGAGCGTTGATATTCAAGACCAAGACTTAGACGCTTGTGCTTAGATTTTAGTTCATTATCACTAAATATATTAACCCCTACTATGGCCATATCATCTTCAACTAAAAGACGATGCCCAACACCTAAGTTAATAGTTCCACGGCGCTCACCATGATTTTCACCTGATGATATTTGGCCTTGTAAGAAGGTTAAATCTTTACTTTTTTCATCTAATTTAGAGAGTGGCTGAATGGTTTTAATGCCGTAATCTATCTCGTCTGAAGCAAGACCACCTATCTTAACTTCAGTACGACCAGAGCCAAACTGATTGACGAACTCATTGGCTTTATCATTAACAATGGTTTCTGTATTATTAACAATTTTGTTTTTTAATTGGTTTTTTATATTTGTGGTTATTCTGCTATCTAATTTATTAGGCATTGTCTGAGTTTGTAGAGCCTATAGTGTTACGAATAGTACCAGCAGTTTCTTTTAATAAAGTAGTAGCTTGATTGTCTTTTCTAGTAGTTGATCGTGGGGTGTTTCCATTGTAGACATAGGGCTTACTAAGGTCTAAGTAAGAAGACTTATCAAAACCTTCTTTTGCTTGCGTCTCAACAGAAAGTAAAAAGATAAAGATACTTAACGCAAGAGCACTGGCCTTTGTGATAGTTTTTATAGTTGGGAATGTAGATGTAAGTGCATGCATAATAATCATATTTTAGTAAGTATATTTAGTCATATTTTAAATAAGTATATTTAACCATATTTTAAATAAGTATATTTAACCATATTTTAAATAAGTATATTTAACCATATTTTAAATAAGTATATTTAACCATATTTTAAATAAGTGTATTTAACTATGATTTTAGTAAGTATGTTTACAATAATATAAATACTTTTATGGAGATATTATTGCAAAAAATAAAATATTAACTAGTATAAAAATTAAAGGTGTTAATGGTGTAATACCCCCATTTTCCATACAACTTTAAAGTAGAGGTTTGACTGTTTACAGTCATTTTATTACGCCACCTTTGCTCTTGGTGGTATTCCACCTAGTGCAAAATGCGGTCGTTCATTATTACAAACCCATAGCCACTGTGTGGTCAGATTTTGTGCTTGTTCAACTGAATCAAATAAATGTAAGTCCAAACATCCTGTCTTACTGTTCGATTAAATCTCTCAATATAGGCGTTTTGAGTTGGCTTGCCTGGTTGGATATATTTAAGTTCAATAGCACTTGTTTGCGCTCAATCTCTTAGTTGTTGGCTTATATATTTAGGACCATTATCACATCTTATTGAATTTGGTTTACCACGCCACTCAACTAGACGTTCTAATGATTGAATAACTCGTCTTGCTGTGCATAATAAATCCACATCAATATTTAAGCCCTTCTAGGTTGTAATCATCCACCACATTAAAGGCTCTGATACTTCTACCATCAGTGAGTGAATCGCTCATAAAATCCATTGACCAAGTTTGATTGATTTGCTTTGGCACACTCAGTGCCTCAGGCTTGTCTCGTTTGATCCTCCTTCTGGGTTTGATTCTTAAATTTAACGCTCCCAACTCACTATAAATACGATAAACACGCTTATGATTAAATTTGTAACCTTTGACATTACGCAGATATAAATAGCACAACTTAAAACCCCAAACGCTTGTGCGTTTGAGTTAAACGCAGCAGATAATCGGCAATCATGGCATTTTCATTACTGAGTCTTGGTTTGTAGTAATAGGTACTTTTACTGATACTGCAAACCTCTCAGACAAGTTTAATGCTTGTGATCTTATTTTGTTGATTAATGTTTAAAGCCATCTCACGCCTTGTAGATAGGCTTTAAAACTTTTTTGCTAAAGCATCCTTTGCAATTTGCAGTTTTAACTCACTCTCAATATACATACGCTTGAACTGAGTATTTTCTGATTCCAGTTCCTTTAGGCGCTTAACCATGAAAACATCTGCACCACCATATTTAGAACGCCACTTATAAAATGTGGCTTGGTTCATTGCGTATTCACGACACAGTTCAGTTGCAGATATGCCTGATTGATTTTGTTTGAGAATATTAATGATTTGTGACTCTGTGTATCTTGATTTTTTCATGTGAAAACTCCTTGTTTTTTATTATAGAATTTTCTACTTTAGAATGGTTTGGTTTTTTGGTGGTATTACATAAGTTAACTAGCAAAAATTATTTTATAAATAGAAACATTACATTTATGAATTAAATTTATCGAAAATTTGTAAAATAGACGGCAAAAGTATCCACAAAATTAAGCAAGATAATAATTGTATTAAAATTCTCCTGTGTTTCCTTCAAATATACATCTGATATAATGCTATTTTTTTAATTATTTTTCTTATGAAAAACATCATAGAAGCGGCTTTTGAAGATAGAGCTAATATCAACCCACAAACTGTTAGCATAGAAATTAAACAAGCTATCGCTGAAGTGATCCATCTACTTGACTCTGGTCATATGCGTGTTGCTGAGCAAAAAGGTGTTGGCGAATGGATCGTAATGAATGGCTAAAAAAAAGCTGTTTTACTTTCTTTTAGGGTAAAAAATAATACGCCAATACCAGGTGGGTTTACACAATACTATGATAAAGTGCCTTCAAAGTTTGCAAATATGTCTAAAGCAGATTTTAACGCTATGGGGGTGCGCATAGTACCAACCGGCTAGTGTACGCCATGGGTTCATTTCATACGCTAGAGACACGGTACTTATGCCGTCATACGTCAATATTGGGGCTTATGTTGATTCTGGAACTATGGGTAAGATACTTGGGCAACAGTAGGGTTCTTGTGCGCAGAATTGGTAAAAATGTACACTTATCAGTGGTGTTGGTATTGGCGGTGTTTAGAACCATTACAAGCTAACCAACCATTATTGAAAATAACTGTTTTATCGTGCACGCTCAGAGAGTTAGAAGGTGTAATTGTTGAAGAAGGAGCGGTAATTTCAATGGGTGTTTACATAGGACAATCTACTAAAATTTTTCAATCGGGAGACTGGAGAAGTAACTTATGGTCGCATACCAGCAGATCAGTTGTTTGTATCTGGCAACCTACCTTCAAAAAAATGGTGATTATTCACTTTAACTGTGCAATAATTGTTAAACAAGTGGATGCAAAAACTCGTTCTAAACAGTAGGCATCAATGAGGCTTTTAAGAGGCATTTTAGACTCAATCTATAATAACAGATAACGCTATTCCAATAAAAAATATACCAGATACCAAAAAAATTATTGTGTAAAAAAGCTTGAAAGCAGGCTGTTTTTTTCTCTATTTTTAATTAATTTTTTGATGAAAAATTAAATTAAACAAAACAAAAAAACACTCAAAATTATCGAAATATCATAAAAAATACCTAAGTTAAAAATCTTCGAAACTTTAATTAATACTAATAATAGACAGACTTGTAACACACCAATGATTAATTTGTCGTATCTTGCAAATAGAATTGCGGTGGACTTAACACCGATTTTTAAATCTTCTTCTCTGTCTGCCATTGCGTATATAGTGTCATATATCACCGTCCAGATAACAGTTGCCAGAAAAATCCACCATGAATCATTAGGTACAATACCTTTTGTTGCAGCAAATGCCATTGGTACACTCATGGCAAACAAGCTAAGCCTAATACAAGCTGTGGCAAATAGTCCAACGCTTGGTGAATGGATATAACATTGCTAAAGCACCTGCAACGAAAGATAATTGTATAGTGAGTTTATTAGTAAGCAATACCAATGCCAGCGCAAGTATCATAATTACAACAAATAAAATCAAAGCTAACTTAGGGCTGACCTCACCTGAGACGATAGGACGATGTTGCGTACGCTCAACTAACTTATCAATTTTCCTATCGGCATAATCATTAATAACGCAACCTGCGCTGCGTATTAAAATTGTACCAAGTACAAAGATAAATAGAGTTTTCATATCAGGAATGCCATCTGCTGCTAAAAATAATGCCCATAGCGTTGGCCATAGCAATAGGTAAATACCGATCGGCTTATCAAGGCGCATTAATCTAAAATAAGCATTCATATTTTTTGCAAAAATTTAGTTAGCTCTACGGGCAAAGGTGCTTTAACAGTTTGAATCTCATTGGTACTTGGGTTGGTAAACTTTAGTTGATGTGCGTGTAAAAATAAACGCCTCAAGCCTTGGGTATGTAACTTATGGTTAAATTCTCTGTCACCATATTTATCATCACACGCCAAAGGATGCTGAGCATATTGTGCATGCACACGAATTTGATGCATACGCCCAGTTTCAATTAACACCTCAACTAAAGAGGCATTAATACCTTTAAAATTTTTTATCGGCTGAAAGTGGCTAAGTGCATCTTTACCTTCAACATCAACCACGATACAGCGAGAATTTTGATACAATGGCGCATCAATGCTATGGCGTTTTTAGACCATGTGCCATTTTAACCCAAGGCTGTTATAGCGTTTTTTTTTTCCATTTGGTGTTGAGCCAGTTGCTCATGCAAGATTTTTAATACGCTGCGTTTCTTAGCAATCAACAATAAACCTGAAGTAGCACGGTCAATACGAGCACCAGTTCAATAGAAATTTATATAAATTCTCTTAAGCCTCAATCATTCCAATATCAATGCCATCTAACCACCCCGCCATGTACCGCCCCCCCTAACCATTTGGCTTATTAATTACTAACAAACCCTTGTCTTCGTATAAAACACTATCGGTTAATAAATTTTTTAAGACCCTCAGGATTTATGATTCTTGTTTTTGAATTCCATACGTATTGGCGTATGGCGTACCACATCATTTAAATTGCAGCTTGTACTCTGCTTTTTTCCTACCTTTATTAACACGTACTTCGCCCTTAGCGAATAACGCGATATATGTGCATCTTGGTACATTTTTTAGATTCTTTTAATAAAAAATTATCTAAGGCGCTGTCCTGCAGAAAACTCATCGACTGTTTGAAAGCTAACTCTCATGCTACAAACAATTGTTTAAAATTATTAGTAGTGATGTTAGCAAATGGTTTTTAATGCTTTGCGTATGAATATTAAGCTATTTTTTCAAACCACCATAAAATAGGTATAGGCAGGGAGTTTGGGTTTCTTTTCCACGATAAGGCGCAGGCGTTAGATAAGTGAGTCAGTTTCCACCAAAGAAATTCTATCCAATGGCACCTTTTTTTAACCACTTCACGCAACTCATTAGCATCTTAAAAGTAATAATTCCTGAGAATGCAAATAAAAAACCTAAGTCTAAATGCCGCCATAGCATGCCCAATCCTCGAAAAACAATGCATAACACCTTCTCTGCCCGCCCCTCTTCTTGCATAATGGCAATATATCAAAACGTGCATTGCGAGTATGGACAATCAAGCGGCTTTCCCAGACTGTTTAGCAGCAATATGCCTCCTAAATCGCTCCCTCTGCCAGTCAGCTGAGTCTTTTTTTCAATATGAAATAATCCAACCCCTGTCTCACCAATGGCGATAACATTATCGTCATCTGGCTAAAACAAGCTAATAATTCTTCTACTGTAGGGTCTTTTCCATCTAAATCACAAGTGTACACCTACTGAGGCGTAAATTTGTGGATATTTCTTCGCCAAATAAAGCACATTTTAATCAAAATGTTCCCTAGTCAACACAAACACATAGAAACTCTTCGACTGATAATGTCTTAAGCATGCGCTAATAGTCCTTTCTATCGAACTACCACCAAAAGCCGATAAAATCTACCCTATCAAGATGACAAGTGAATCAATAACTTTCATTATCTTTATTTATTAAAAAACTAAAAATTTTTAAAAAACAAATATTTTGCCTTATTTTTAAGTTTATCACCTTCTACACCGAGTTGCAGTTTTAATATTTTTCTACGCAAAGTTGTAATTTAATTTCTTTTTTACTCATTTTCAACACCCTTTTCTTCTAATACTTTTTTCAAATTAGTAGAATTTCTATTTAACAATTTCTTTTTTTCCAATTTCATCAACTCTAACACCATGAATTGCCGCCCCGAAGAATTACTAATGGAAATATTAGGAACTTTAAGTGTAGTTTTCAGCCACTTAGTATCTACTTTAAGGTTAATATTAACTAACTTTAAAGTGCTTTATTATTAAATATACGTTCTCGTTGATAAATAACACCGTTAGACGAACTAGAATACTTGACTGCACTTGATTCACATTATCAATAAATTTATTTAAATCACATTGGAATCATTTTGCTCCAAGATGATTCTAATCCATTAAAAAAAACTAATTTATCAATAACAATCAAGTCGTCGTCAATATCACCTACTTTTAAAAAAAAAATGATTTAAAAGAAATTGAAAGTTAGTATTTTTATCTTAGAATTTAGATATATTTTTCAACCTTAATAAAATCAATATGAATACTTTTTGCTAAAAATTAAAAATAAACAAATTGGCTGACTGTAACTGGTGCTTTTTAATAGTTCAGTAGCATACTGTGAGTAATTTTTTTCCAATTGGATCAAATAAAATAATGATAGGCTACTATTACATAATGAATTAATCCAAGCAATATATAAATTATCATTTTTCCCATATTTATTTCCTTATTTCTAATAAAAAAGAACCGCTTATCGAAACATTCGACACAGATAGTTGATGGGATTTCTTAGTACCCTTAGGTAATGTTTCTTGCTTAACATTAGCACCCTTCATTAAAAAATAATCCCCTAACGCCCATTCGCAATAATAAATGCTGTGTTAAATTTAAATGTTTTATTTCACTCAGCAAATGCTCTGGAAGTAATCTGCCCCTAAAGCATTTATTTCCAGATTCAAATGCTCAAACACGCTCTTTACTACTGATAATTTTTTAAGTACTAGTTGAGATTTTACAAACTGCATAAAATGACATTTCTTGCCAACTGCATCTAACACACTAAACACAAAGATCTGGGCGCCCTAATGCTAAATTACAACCCTGGTAATCCTGCACCTGCTCCCCACATCAAGTAAAGGATTTAATCAAATAAATGGCACAATAAGACAAACTATCTAATAAATGTTTTTTTTATGCCATCTTGCATTGTGCGATCGCACTTAGGTTTTAAGTTTTATCCATTAATTATCAATTCTAAATAATCAATTAGTTTTTTTGCCTGCGTATTGTCTAATTTAATGTCTGTTAGTTTTTAGCATCATCTATTATTTATTATTCTTTGTTCTTTAAAAATAATAGTTAACACCCTAGAAAAACAGAATTCTTGCCTTATATTTTTTTAAAATAAGCTGTAATTTTTAGTGAATTGTTTTTTGCCATTTCGTATGAAATTGACGATTCTCCTCTTTAAAATTAAACTCGTTGACTAAAAAATTTCCTACAATATTTCTATGAATTATACTCAAAGACGAGATTGCGACGAAAATTCATTATTAGTTTGGTTTATTAAAGCTGATCATAAAATACAAAAGGTCATTTTCATTAGAAAAATAAAACTTTACCAATGCCAACAACACTGATGACTTGATGTTTATCATTAATATTTTTTACCCCAAACTGCACTTCCCATGATATATTTTGATGAGGATAGTTTTTTAGATAATCATTTAATTTAATGATTTTTATAATATCTAATGAATGTAATTTAACTCTATTTTTTTTTATCATTGAATAGTGTAATTCTAGGAGTGACTAACTCAAAATTTTTAAGACTGTGTTCTCCTAATAAAGTATTATTGAAAATACTAAATTCACTATAAAGATTATTTTGATGCCATTTTTGCAATGCGCTACAAAAACTTGGATATATTTCATACTTCTCCAATTTAACTTGTTTACTAAGCCAGAAATATCTATCAGGAAACAAACATCTAGGGTGTTTATTCTTAAGTGATTTAGGTTTACCGTAAGACTCTTTTAATGCTTTTACTTCTTCTGTAATATTATTTTTGCCTTTTTTAGATAAATAAAAATATATTTCATATCATTTAACAGTATTATAATTCAAATACGTCTTTTTAAATAAACAAGCAAGATTGAGATTGAAGCCGGTGTTATACCTTGAATGCGGCTTGCTTGACCGATAGTTTCTGGACGATAGTCGCTAAGTTTTTGTATCACTTCATTTGACAGTGCTTTAATAGAGTTATAATCCATATCACTAGGTAAAACAGTGTCTTCGTTCTTGCGATATTTTTCAATTTCTTCTAGTTGAACGCTTAATATAACCCTCAATACTTATCTGATTTTCCACAACTCCGATTAAAGTTGTATTAGTCAGAAAAGGCTGCCCAGATTCAATCTGACTTCAAAATTCGATAATCCCTTTTGTTTTTGGGTCGTTTTAAAATAATGCCAGCAATGAATATCATGATTCAGTGTTTTGGCCTAAAATCTCAGATGCCTGCGTATCATTAGCTTGAATCAAGTGGATTTTAAACGCTTTTTTTTTCTTTGCGCTGCTGCTTTATATTTAATTTGAAATGCTGTCCAACCTTCATCATCTACCAAACCTAATTCTCTACCCTTAGGCGTTAAGCGTTCATCACATTGCTTCTCTCAATAACAAACGATATTCAGCACGCGAAGTAAACATACGGTAAGGCTCGTTTGTACCTTTAGTAATTAAATCATCTACCATCACGCCAATATAAGATTCATCACGTTTGGTAGCCAAGCTTCTTTTTCCTAATACACACACCCTGCGCTCACACCTGCTAACAATCCATGTGCTGCTGCTTCTTCGTATCCAGTGGTGCCATTAATCTGTCCAGCAAAATATAACCCTGATATTTTTTTTTTCACTTCCAATGTTTGTCTTAACCTACGTGGATTGAAAAAATCATACTCAAATAGCATAACCAGGACCGCACAATATTGGCATTTTCAAAACCTTTAATTGAACGAAAATAAAATTTCGCTGTATTTCATATGGTAAAGAAGTAGAAACGCGCCCTTTGGATAAACTTCATTCGTCATTAAGCCTTCTGGTTTCAACAAAATCTGGTGTGTGTCGCGCTCGCTAAAACGTACAACTTTTCCTCAATCGAAGGGCATATCTTGGGCCAATGCCTTTAATATTGCCTGTGTACATTGGAGAATACTTTAAACTATCACGAATAAAATCATGCGTCTGTTCATTAGTATGTGCTATATAACAAGGAATTTGTTGTGGATGCTCACTTATCTTACCCATAAAAGAAAAAGTTGGTAATGGTGTATCATCTAGCTGTTTTTGCAACACACTAAAATCAATAGTACGCCCATCAAGCCTTGGCGGTGTGCCAGTTTTTAATCGACCAACACCTAGATCATAATTACGCAATGTCTTGGATAAAGCATTGGACGGTGCATCGCCAGCCCTTCCACCTTGAAAATTCTTTTGCCCAAATATGAATTAAAAATACCTCCTAAAAAAAGTACCAAGAAGAATAAAATTTACCTTATCCCGCGCTAAATGAATAAACCCATTTGTGTTATTACCTACTACCTTTAACCACATTATTCTTAATAATTAATCATCAACTTCTTGTTTGAAAAAAGTGATAAACTTTTTCCTGATTTTTCTAATGCATAACGAATAGCTGCCTTATACATAACCCTATCTGCCTGAGCGCGTGTGGCACGTACTGCAGTGCCTTTTGATGCATTTAAAGTTCTAAATTGAATACCAGCCTGGTCAATACCCTAGCCATTATTTCCTACCCCATAGCATCAATTTCTTTAACTAAATGTCCTTTACCAATCCCACCCAATAGCATGGATTACAGCTCATTTGCCCAAGTGTTTTCAATATTATGTGTTATCAACAGTGTATTTTACACCCATACGTGCAAGCGCAAGCGACGCTTCGGTACCTGCGTGCCCACCGCCAATGACAAATAACTGCATAAATGTGTGATTTCATATAATTAAAAAAAGGCTCGTGTTGAACGAGCCTTTTTATTTTTTAACCAGTCATTAAATTTTACTTGATTTGTGCATCTACTCACCAATAAATATCTTTTACTCATTGTATCTAATGAAGATACTTTAATTTTTGTCAGCGTTACCAGCAGAACCAAATGCTTCAAAAACGTGCAGTACAAATATCACCATTGCATTAGTTGCATTCCTTTAAGAATTTACGAGGATCAAAGTTAGCTGGGTTCTCAATCAAGTGCCTTACCGGACAGCGCCAGTTGAAGCATACGCAAATCAGTATCAATGTTAACCTTACGCACGCCATTCTTGATGCCTTCTTGAATTTCACTTACTGGCACACCATAAGTTTTGACCCATATCACCACCGTGAGAATAATAATTTTTAAAACCAATCTTGTGGCACTGAAGAAAGCCATGCATAACTAAAATGTATTTGGTAAACATATGTGAATTTCTTTAATGCGATCAATGCGCAAAAATTTCACCATCTGGCTCTTTGGTGAATTTATAAGCACCGTGTGAAGTACCAATAGCAATTGCTAAAGCATCAACATTAGTTTCTTTTACGAAATCAGAAGCTTCTTCAACTGAAGTCAATAGTAAAAATCAAGATCAAACTTGCCTTCGGCGCCATGACCGCTTCTTCTTCACCCATCTCGCCAGTTTCAAGCGAACCTAAAACAACCTTAATTCACCTTCTAGATATGCCACCTGCATGGTGCCATTTTAACAACCTCTTTAGTCACCGCAACATTGTATTCAAATGAAGAAGGTGTTTTGCAATCTGCTTCTAACGAACCATCCATCATTACTGATGAAAAACCTGACTGAATTGAACGTCAAACATACTGCTGGTTCGCTACCATGGTCTTGGTCATTACTACAGGAATGTGTGGATACATTTCAATATGCCGCTGAAATTAAGTGACGAAGAAAAACGGCTCACCTGCATAACCTCTAGCGCCAGCAAACCCCTGCATAATTACTGGACAGTTTTGTCTTGTTCGCAGCCTGCATAATCGCATGCACCTGTTCCATGTTATGAACGTTACATGCCGGGCATACCATAACCCATTTTCTGCCGCCGCATGGTCTAATAATTCCCTTAATATTAACATATTTTTATCCTTTTTTACTTAAATTTATTTATATGTTTATTTTATAACATATTTTGTGTTATTTTGCTTGTTTAACTGTTTTAGTATTTAATTTATTTTTGTTCATCATTATACACACAAAGGTAATTTTCATTTAGGTTAGTGCCGCCTGATCCTACCTTTATTACTATTGCCTTTAGTTTAATATCACTAAATCTCTCCATTTTATACAATATCTTTAATTTTTTTAACAAAACTTGAATTACTCTTAGCCATTGACCTATTGCCACCCCAATCTAAACTAGACATATCCTTAAATACCACAAGGAATAAACGCCACGATGAAAGTGTAGGTTTTACGCAAACAAAGGTAACGATTGTTATCATCATTGCATTTAAATTGATTATATTAGAACTCATACGTGACATTCCACAATGATGTTTTTACCACTCCTCGGTAAAGCGCTGCAATTTACTTTAACAACTTAAATGAATTAGCCGCAACTGTACATTTGTGTCTCATAGCAATTAGTTTCATCAATATGTGTAAAAAGTTCTTTATATTAGACGATGTTGTGAGTTTTTTACAATTGGATTCTTCTCTGCCTCTATACAAACAGCGCTCATAGTCTTCACCTGCGGTTTTCTGGGTTAATCACCTGCAGCTGTTTCAGCAGATAATACATCACTGCAAAAAAAATCCTGTACCATCTAATTACTGCATTTGCTTACATCAAACACTTCTGCTGAGGTTGGAATTGGATTATTAATCATTGGATTTTCCAACATTTGTGTTGCGCGGTTAATTACAATATCGGTCATTTGATTCTAGCCTAATTTAATTTAAAACGCTTTTGCTGTGCTGGTAATTGCGGATTCGCCAATTTCAAACCGCCCAAATCACCACGCGCAACCATAATACCAGCAGACTCTTTTATAAATGTCTTTAAATACGTTACCATCTACTCAAAGATTCAGCAACGTTCAATATTTGAAACTAACCACCAAGCTTTTCAGATCCAGAATGACTTGACAATAACTTTTAATTTCTTGGTTAAGGAGTACGTCATCACCCATTTTACTGGAAATGATAAGCGCAAACATAATCTGCCGTTTGCCTTGGCAGCAGTTATAATATCTTTTTTATCTTTTTTCAGTCAATGCGCCAGGCGGAGTAAAGCCGACCCACCTAGAAGATTGATCCCTTATTTTTATCTGATAATTTTCCACCTACATTGTGTTACCTATTGTGTTAATTTTATTACCTTTAATATCGGTTAATCTTTAAAAATTAACCTTGCCATCACATCAAGTAACTAATAAAATTATTCACCAACTTTTACCTCTTGTGGCAATGTTTTATAAGATATACCAACAGCATTTTTATTAACCAGATTACTTCATCCCATTATCTGCATTCAAGTGCAAATTTATTTTTCACCGATATTTAACTTGATTTGTTTTTGCTCCATTCTTTAAAACTAGCAATACGAATCTTTGGCCCTTGTAAATCCATCAAAAACCACCAATATAAAGTATTGTTATTAATGTGCCCAATTTACGCACAGACTTCACTATTACATTAAGTGCTCTTCGTTTTCATTGCCGTGGAGAGAAATTAATTACGAACAAACATTGACGCCAGCTACTAGGAATGCGTTTTCTAATACGCCTGGCTTATCTGTCTTGATGGGCACAAGTGTTGCTAATATTTTAGTTCCTTTTTCTTAACAAGCTCCTCATTCTGATTGCTCTTTGTTCTAAAAATTTCATAAACTGCAGGCAAAATTTTGCCCTACTAAAGGAATTCTAGAAATGCACCACCACCAGTAGAAATATTAGCTTATCTTATTTTCTTCAATTGTTATATTTATCGACCGCTGCTAGAGTATCGCCACCCAACCTGCAATTGAAAATGCTGAACTTTTGAATCTTGCCAATTGCCATTTGAATAATTCTTTAGGTACCTTGGTTCAAAATTTGATCAAATTCAAATACACGCCAACAGGGACCATTCCAAAATAATTGGTATTTGCGTTATTTATTATTTTCGACTAATTCTTTATTTTTGGAATTTGGACCCAATATCAAAAAATCATTTACATCATCAATAACAACAGGATGAACTATTTTTGGTTTTTAGCTATGGTTGTTTCTGAGAATTCTTTGCCACAAAAACTACACGTTTGGCACAGGAATTCACCAAGTTTTACCATTAGGTTTTTTAGCTGTTGGAATTAAATCATTTTCACACAGTGAATCGTCCAAATATTATGGCCTTGCGCAGTCAATAAAAGTATTAGCAAATGCCGCCCCCAACAATTAATTTTTTTGGTACAACAATCTTGGATAAAGACCCATTACAACTACTATTCAATTTTTTGTTGATTACCTTGGAACCAACGACATAATCGCAAAACCAATTGGGCGCGCACGGATTATCTAGGTTGCCTTGCCTAATTGCATTCAAGATTTCACCATGATTATTATTGGACCAGAGCAAGCATTTGGTGCGTATTTAGCCACGCCATTGTGTTGAGGCTTGTGAGCGATGTGCTGTACCAAATGCATCCATTCACAAAAACTATCATCACAATTGACTGCCATACGTTTAGATTAGGCATTTCATTAATTCGCCATTTTCACCCACATTAAAACGCACCATTTTCGCCACAGTATTTAAACCCTCGCCCATCATTCATTTCAATACCAATACAATAACCAACCCTTTGTAGCTAAATGCACTGTAGTGTTTAGGCAAAACAAAAACTTAAACGATCGGCAACTGGCTGTAAAGTAAATTCATTGATCTTGCCTTCACCTTTGGTAGGGCACGGTCCACGATGTGACATTAACATTACTTTTGAAGCGGCCTTGTTTATTTTATTGTTTTTTTTTTACCATTTCAATATTGGTTGGTAGTGACGCTTTAATTCGCTTATCACTAGTTAACAAACACCGTATTTAACTTGGTACCGTTAAAATTACCTGGCGAAATTAATACTCTTTTTGATAAATTAAGTAGTAAGTCTGATAAATTTATAATCTGAACACTATTTTTTTCCTAAAATAAAAATTTAATCCTTCCTTAACTATTTATCTTTAGAATAAGGAGAATTGTAAATAGCTTATTTTTTAACATCATCATTATTAATGTAGAGACAAATTAATAACTGGGATTTTATTGTCTTTAGCAATTGCACTGAACTTAAACGCAGCATATTACAAGTATTTAGGCCAATATCATTATCATTACCAAGACCACAACTTTAACCAAATCGTAATCATCAAGTTGCAATGCCAGCATTAGCATCAAAAATTGGAAGAAGCGCTAAATTTGCCACGGAAAGTCACTAGATTAACTAACCTTATCTTCTTTGTAGATTGCAAGGTTTCCTTTCATTGAAACTATCTGAGGATTCTTTAACTGTCTGAACAAATTTTCAGTGTTAACTTGCCACCTCGTTATTTAACTCACAATGTTAAATCAATCAACCAGAAACATTCAAACTGATTGGGAATTGCGAAAAAGCCATACCTGTTAGTTTAGTCCGTTTAATTTCTGGCAATCACAATGCCTAATACCTTTGCCTTAGTCTGGCCTGATTGATGAAGGAATTAATTTATCTCAAATACCGCTCGACACCACCTCTCCAGGTCTTTCATCGAAGGGTCCCCAGCAACAGTTACTTTCTGTGTTGCAGTAGACGCAATTGAACTGTTGTCATTAAAACCACGCTTTAAGACCCAATTATCATTGATAATGTTTTAGCAATTGGCGGGCCAAGCAGTTAGTCGTTACAAGATGCCGCCGAAACGAAACATTGGACTGTCCATCATAAGAATCGTGGATTAACGCCATATACAAATTTCATTTGGTGTGGCTATCTTTAGCAGGTGCTGAGTTGAAACGACTTTCTTATGCGCCTAGCATTCAATAATTGTTGATTGAACAAGATTCTTCAGTTAAGAAAAATCCAGTGCAGTCAATTACGAATTATCTACATCAATATCACCCCACTTAAGAATCAAGCCTGGGTTACGCTCAAGCACTAAGGCGAATTCCTTTTACCATCCATAAAGTACTAAATAGTCATTTTCAATCAGCAATATTTCCGTCAAAACGACCTTGGCTGCTGGGTCGACACATTTAATGAACATTTATGCCAAGTAATTAATTTTTTTCTAATCCAAATCGTTAATACCTACTACTTTCTAACTCTGGAAAAAACCTTTCTTTTTAATTGCACGGTAATAACCATTACGTCCTATACGACCAAAATCCATTTTTTAACCTGACCCTTATTTTAATTGGCCATCTCCATTACTCATTGTTTTTTTTATTTTTTAAAAATTAATTTTCGCTAAAACTTTGTTCACAGTCTTGACCAATCATTATCTACTGTGAAACCAATTTAATTTATTTTAAATTAATTGATCAGCTGCGGAGCTGATTCGCCAAAAATAAAAACTAGGTCATACAAACTACATCACCATCTTAGTTCCAACCATATTTATACCAAGCATCGCCCAACACCTGCTTCAATTTGCAATACGTTTCACGACTGGAGTCAATACAGAATCTTGGTACAACTTTATTTTTGTGTTTTATATCGAATGCCATCCGTTACGGAAGGCATAGAAACATAAAAACGCGGTATTTTTTTTATCACTCATTGCTACAGCACTTTCCATAGCTAAGCCAACTTCATGAGCCTGTTGCAATTATTTAAAAATAATGTCTGGTATTCCTTCACAAATCCTGCAAAACACGTAAACCCAACCTTTTTCAATTATGTTTATAACTTGTTCAGACCGTTCTTTGCACCATTGGTGTTAAATTTTGGTCTTGAGAAACACCAATGCAGTTGGCGCATTTACCCCTTAACATTGCTACTTTCCAAGAAACTGCTGATTTCAACTGCATCACAACCCCTCAAGATTTGAAAGTTTGGAAATCATTCTTTCATAGTAGCTAATTGCTCCACCAAGGTGATGCGTTGGGACCCATCTTCACACCTAAAGCCAATAGAATCATGTGTATTTTTTTTAAACATAAATTGTGCCAATTTTCCATTAGCGCCGACATAACGTAATGCATTGCGCATAAAATTCCATTAAAAACATCAAAATATGTTGCGCCATAAACTTTTGAACCCACCAGTTGCAAAACCAATGCCGTTCATATATGTGCCATTACAAATTCACGTTACCCCCATGAGATATAATTACCATTCGCATTTATTTTTTTTATTAACTTTAACTGTGCCTGACCAATCTTTAGTTAGAATTTAGATCCAGTTTAAAATCAGCACTACCGCCAAAACATTTCTGGTAATAATGGACCCATTGCTTCAAATGCATTTTGACTTGGCCTTGAGGTTGATTGCGGATATTTGGCATTTTCATTCTTGGGGTCTTTAGGTAATAAACTTATTCATCTCAAACTTCAAAAGTTTAGCTGGAAGTTCAATTTGCCATACGACGCTCAATAACTCAGCTGGCTTCTGTTGGAAATTCTGCCTTTAATAAGCAGATAAAATTTATCATTCCACGTAAAATACCGTTCATTCTGCCCAGCGCCTTTGTGCCTTTGATGATTCCCAAACCACATTCATAAACATCGACAGGAATTTCAAATGCTGCGTTGGTCCCAAACCTAATTTCCTTACGTGTTTGCTACGATTTTCCTCATTCACCTAAAGGTGCGCCATGACAATCATGTGTTGCCAGCTAAGATTTAGGCGATCCATAAAAACCAATTACCCGTTTGTATTACAACAAATCAAACTTGGCTTGCTGGGTCTCTGCTTTAGCTTCAGCAATTACCTTGCTTGATTGAGCCCAGCAATCATGTTTCCATCAAGCAACAATCACCTAGCCAAATCATAAGAATTTAAACGCCCTGGAAGCCGTTTTTTTTCCATTCCAGTCACCAATATTTGACCATCGATTTGAAATGTCATTATCGTCCCCAATAATGCAATCAACTTACCTAAACCTAATGCGCCTGCCATTGCGCAAGATTCATGCAGGTATAGACACCTTCCATTTAAACCCCCAGCACTCAGCCCATAAAATAACATAAGTATGTTGGTCAAACTATTTTATGGACCTGGCTTATTAAATTGTGCAACCTAATGTACGTTCTGCAATCGCCAATACCCACAGCATTAGTGATACTTGCCCATTAGTGGGGCCTGTTGGTTGGTTCTCACTACCTTATGCATTTAGCCATACTCAGGATGACCTGCAGTTTTTGCATGTAATTGACGGAAGTCTTCTTTAATGTCATTAATTGATAAATCAAAATCCTGGTTTTGAAAATTCGGCAATCAAGTGAATAAATTCAACATTGATCCGTGTCCATTAGACAAAACAAATCTGTCTCTATCTGCCCAGAATTAGCATTAATTGGATTGTACTTCATGTTGGTCGTTCCAAAGTACTTCTGCGATATCAGGACCCATTCCCATTGGGGCGGGGCGACTATGGGATGACCATGAATTGCTTTCTGAAAAACTGCATCCATTGGCTTAAAGCACGATCCGCATTTGCTAAATTTTCTAGCGTGAACGGCATGTTTAAATTTTCCTTTAATTTTTAAATTAGAAATCAAGATAAAATTATACGTTAATAATTATAAAATTTATCAACACAACTATAAACACACTTATGACTGCACAAAATGAATAACTCTTTAATGGACAAAAAATAAAAATTTCAGTTTGTTAGTTACAATGCCATAAAAATAATTCTTTAACAATACTTAGCGGTTTAAAAACAAAAAACTATTACAATCAAAAAGTATTTCATCAGCAAAGAGCTGAGGGGCATTTTTATACAACAACTAAGAAGAATAAACCGCCATTCACCCAGAGAAGATAGGAAGTTATTAAAAATTCGATCCAGTTGCCCGGACAACACGTTTAATGTACAAATGAATGTAAAAATTAATGTAATTTGGAAATTTGGAATTGGCGTAATAAAAAAACAGTGAAAAAATTAAAAACCCACCAACCCGCCACTAATGATTTTGACTTCTAACTTTAAATAAACCACACAAACAATACATTAAATAATAAAAAATAACACACCGTTAATTGGTGGATTCAATTGGCCACTTTACTATTTGTTGTATTGTTGTGTTGTTGCATCTTAACTTGGATATTGAGTGATTAATTAGATATCCAAATTTAACAGCCTTATAGCCATGCTTTGAATTACTATCTTTGTAATACTTTTTAGCTTTTAGATTGCACAGATTGATAAATTTTATTTTTATATAAGGACAATGACTTGCAAATACTACATAAAACGTGTTTTATTTTTCAGAAAAATCATGAAGGAAATGTTAGAATTATTTTTCTAGTATTACAATTAATTATTTATTATACGTTCGTTATTCTATATTAATTTAGAACCCCCCCCGATATTATTCTTACTTAGGAGATAAAAATAAAAAGATATCACTATGAGTACTTTACGTGCCGTTCAATTGCAGTGGGCCTGAGTATTTAGAAGCTTTGCATTGCTGACCTTATCTATTAGAACTTTTTCTAATTAGAGGTGTGGTGTTGGTCTAAGGACAATCTTGAATAACCTATAAATGCCATGTTTGATTAAGATTATTTGTTCTTTAGCTCTTGACCAAAACTTACGACATCGAAAAAATAAAAAGCAGTCAAATCTTGGTTTACGTAAAAGCTTTGGATTAATATGGTGCTTTATTCAATTAAAATCCATAAAAGATATCAATATTTTTTAAAAGATTTCCTTTTTATCTTAAAAACATTGCGGTTTTTTTATTGATGGAATTGTTACAACTCTTCTTATTGACTTTTTTTAGAGTTTGTACCCATTTGTTAGCACAGAACTTCATTCTTGGCCAATCCTAACAAAGATGTGGTACTCTTTATTTTTTAAACTCTTATTTACTAAAAATTTTTATCATTCAATTCCCAATTAGTTTAAAATTAAACTAAATTAGAGGTTTTAGTTTGAGCAAAAATTAGCTAGATAAGGGTATTTTTTATAAAATAATTTATCTTTTTATAATACTGTTTAATCAGACAAAAAAAAATTAGGACCTCGTTAAAGCCCTTGTTATGTAAGGCAGTTATAGAGGATCTATTTCTAAAAGTTAGTATTTAAATTAATCTTTTATTTTATGTTGATTGAAGTTGTTTTTGTATATTTTTTACCAACCCAAATCCCTTCTTTAAAATCGTTATCTTTTATTTGAATTAAATTGATTGATTTAATAGCACCAGCAATAATGCAGATGAACAATAGCCGGCAATCATTGTTTCCACCATGATATTTTCATGGCGTTTCACCCATAAATTCCAGCAAGTGCGGGCATTATGTGGGATTAGCCTCTTTGACTATGGGGTCAAATTAGTGCTGCAATAATTTGACTAAATCCAAATACTTGAGACAAACCATAACCACCTGGGCACCCAGACATAATAAAAACCTGATAAAATTGGCATTATAATCTATTGTAAATTATTAAATTACCCAATTGTAACTATTCTTTTTTTTTTACCAAATTATGCTCAACTGCCTTACTTTTTATCACTGTAATTAAGTTGGGGCCACCCATTTACAATAAAACACCAATAAACTAAACTTGGACAATAATTTACTGCAAATAAAAATTAAAACACCAATTGACTTATGGGATAGGATTAAAGCCAAAAAATACTTCATTTTCATCCATATATAATGCCCAAACAAACCAACAGTTGCAATTAATTAGTTAAACCTACGCCCAATGCAAAAATATTAGTTAAGTTAGATAGTTTTTCTTTTGTATCTCATGTTTTTTTTTAATTTCAAATTTATTCAAAAAATAAAATTTTTTGTTTAAAGAAATTAAGTAAGTTATACCTGCTACAAATATAAATATTGTAACAATAAATTATGTGCATCAAATTATACAACACTATTAGTACAATAAATTTAAATATGCTTAGCCCCCATAAATCCATTTTGTCGCCAGCCTCATAATGCCACAATAGAAAAACACGTTAGATAAATTTAATCTGCGAGAAAGTCCTGCATTGGAAATGTAATGCATTTTAAATTTATCTAATATTTCTTGTGGCAGTCCTCGTGTTTAAGATCCCAATAAAATGAATCAATCTTCTTTATTATTTTATCTAGATAATTGCTTTGCACTTTTGAACTTACTGCAAAAATAACGCCTTGGCCTTTGTTTATTTAAATAATCCTCAACGTTATCATATTCAAAAACTTGTGCTAACTCTTTATAATCAAGCATGCACGTCTTAGACGTTTTATCGTAATTTCAAATCCAATGGCTTAATAAGATGCATTAGCTCCCATTTAGCACTTTAAAACGAATTAAACTACCTGTATTATTAGGAATCTCTGGTTCAATCAATTACTAATTCAAATAACATTAGAATAATTTTATTCTTATTTTTTTGTACAGTAGTTTCTATAAGTTTTTACATCCAATTCTTCAGAATAAGTATTTTAGCATTTAAGCTGCGTATTTTATTTTTTGCTTTAACAATATAATTAATTCTACAAAAACACATCTTAATGAATATATGTCCATTTTGTTAATTTTTAAATAAAATATCTAAGTAGTACTCTAGACTTGAAGTTTGTTTATCATCCCATAGATAATAATACTAAATAAAAACAATAAAAAATATGGATATTATAAATTAACTTCGCAATTCCAACAAGACTTAAGCGCTGCAAACAGTCCAATGCAATTAATAAAAATATGCGCATTTGAAGGGCGTGCATATATTAAGTAGTATGGCTTAGTAATTAATCTTCAAGTGTAAGTAATTTTCTTAAGTATCTAAGTGGAATACCAAAAAACTTTAAAGACAATATCGATAAAGAGATTGATAATTTAGCAGTAGAGGTAATCCTAAATAGTGCTATTGGGTATTTCGCAAAACTTATTAAGATTGTTTAGCGCTTACTGATAAAATTATCAAACAGATAAGGTGATAAATACATGTCAACTGGAATTACTTATTATTACGCGATTATTTAATAACAATGACACAACGACTAAATTATTTAAAAGGATTAAATATTGATAAATAAAATCTATCAGCTGCTATAGATAAAATTAGAGGGGGTAAAACCGTTGAATGAGCAAAATACAGAATCTCAAAGAGATGCTCTATAAACAAATACATTGGATCTAACAGAGTATGCTGCAAAACGGTAAGCTTGATCCTGTGATTGGTCGCGATTAAGAAATCCGTCTTGCTATTCAAGTCTACAACGACGTACCAAAACAACCTGTACTTATTGGTGAACCAGGTGTAGGTAAACTGCAATTGTGAAGGTTTAGCACAACGCATTATTCAATAATGAAGTGCAAGAAGGCATTAAAGGTAAACGATTTATCATTAGATATGGCGGATTGATAGCAGGTGCAAAATACCGGGTGAAGTGAATTTGAAGAGCGCTTCTTAAAAGCTTCTGATGAAAGTAACTTGAGGCTGGACAAGGGCAGGTTGGGGATTTATTATTGATTGAGAATTAACATACTATGGTCGGCGCAGGGTAAGGCTGATGGGCGCAATTGGGATGCAGGGTAATATGCTTAATTAAGACCTGCACTTGCTCGATGGGTGGGGACTTGACATTGTATGGGATGGGACTACCACCGGTTGAATGAATTATCGTGGAATAATAATTGAAAAAAGGACTCCGGCCTGTTAGAAGAGTCGTTTTTCAGAAAATGGTATTAGTAGATGAACCTAGCGGAAAAACCAAATACGATTGCTATCCTGGCGTGGACTGAAAGAAAAAAAATATTGAAGTGCATCAATGGTGGGTTAGAAAAAAAAAAAAAAAAAAAAATAACCGGGATACTGCTATTATTGCTGCTGTTAGTTATTCCACAGCGTATAATTACCGACAGACAGATACCTGATAAAGGCCATTGATTTAATTGATTGAAGCGGCATCACCAAATTCGCATTTGGGAAATTGATTCAAAGCCTGCATCAAGTGGATCAAACTTGGACCGTAAATTATGCAATGAAAAAGATGCAATCAAATTGAAACGCAATGGCAACTGAAAAAACAAAAAAGAAAAAGATAAATGCATCTAAAGAAAGAAAACTTAAGGGAGCTTGAAACTCATATCAAAATAAAAAAACTTGAAAAAGAATTTGCTGACGCTTGATCCCTTGAAGAGGTTTTGGAAAAAAGAAAAATCTGTTGTCACCTAAGGCGCACAATATTTAAAAGAAAAAGAAAACTTGAAGCAAGCGAAATCTGACTTTGAATTGGCGGGCACCGTAATAAATGAATTTTTAGTCCAAAATGAGGCGAATTGCAATATGGTAAGGATTCCCAGAACTTGAGGCTAAGATAACAGAATGCCTGGAATCAGCTAATGGTGGAAGAAATTATGCGCTAACTACGCTATGAATGAAGGTCACGTGAAGATGAAATAGCAATACATTGTTGCACGTTGGACAGGCGTTTCCTGTAGATGAAAATGATGGAGAAGGTGGTAGAAGGAAATAAACTCTTACAAATGGGAGAATTAATTTATTCCATTCGACCGCATAAGTCGCCCAAGACAAGGCAAGTTTAAGGTAATTATCAGATGCTGTTCGCGTTGCACGAGCAGGTTTAATCAGACCCTGATCGTACCTGATTGGATCGTGTTTATGTTTTATTTTTGGGGCCAACATGGTGTTAGGCCAAAAAATCAGAACTTACTAGAAAGCCATTAGGCTTGAATTTTCGCTTATTTGATACCAGAACAAGCCATTGTACGCATTGACATGAGTGAGTTTTATGGGAAAAAACATTTCTGGTTAGCCAACGATTAATTGGAGCGCCTCCTGGATATGTTGGTTGATGAACAAGGGTGGGTGTTACTGACTGAAGCTGTTCGCAGAAAAAACCGTACTCCAATCATTACTACTTGATGAAGTGAGAATAAAAAGCACATTCTGATGTGTTTTTAATATTCTCTTACAAAGTTACTCCGATGATGGTCGTTTAACAGTATGGACAAGACGCACGATTTGATTTTTTAAAAATACTGTTATTATAATGACTTCTAATCTTGGATCTCTGATTTTTTTTTTTTTTTTTTTTTTTTTAACAACAAGAAAATCCATGGAAAAGATATTGAACTCTGAATTTAACTCAACAAATTATCGCAGGAACACTTTCCGCCCCTCCCCATGAGTTTGTCAATCGTAGCGATGAGGATATTGTTGTGTTTAATAATGCTTGAAAAAAGAGCAAATTAAAAACATATTGCCATTAGTTTACAAGAAATTGAAAGTCCGCCTGAAATCTCTCGTCTAGCATAAAAATTTGACCTCAAACTTGAGTTAAGATGTAATGCAATAACTGTAATTGTAGACAATGGATATGGACCCAGTAATTTGGCGCAACCCGCCCATCTCAACCGCACTATTTACAGCATTTAAATTATTGACAAAAATCCCACTTTCCCAAAAATTACTAGCTGGAGAATTTTTTACCAGGGTCAATTATTCATGGCAGTTGATATCTAATAACAAAATTGTATTTCCTTTTAAACCTAAAATATTTTGTATAAAATATGGATGAATTAATATAATCCATGTTTTTATCTTGATAAAAATTACAATTAAATTTAAAAAAATAAACTATTCATAATATTGTTTTTATTTTTTGTAACTAAATGTTGCCATTCATTATATTTAATTTCTGGTCATAAATAAATAAAACACTAAAATTGTTCAAAATTAAAATTAAAAATTTTATCATAATTCAATTTACAAAACCTTCAATTAATTAAGTAAAAATGGTTTTTTAGACCTTTGAATTATCAATCTTTGTCAAATCTCTCTCAGAATATTTTATTTAAACTGGTTTATTCGTAATTTATTAATAAATTATTCTATTTCCTGTTAATGTTTAATTCAAAATGATTAATAAAAATACAAAATAACTTTAAAAGTAATTTAGTACCATAATTGATTATAAAAATATATGATGGTAATTAAAATATTAATTTTTATTACCAATGGCAATATTTTACTCTATGTGTGATTGATAAAATAAAAACTAGGGGGGCGGGTAAATTTACAATTAATGTGTAAGCGGGAAATAGATTTAACAAAATTAATAGGACTGAGTTTAAATCTGAAAAATTAAAAATTAAAATTAAAACTTTTTGGTTATTGTAATGAAGTTTTTTGGAATCTCCTCGTAAATTGTAGTTAATAATTAGGACATCAATGAATGATTATATCAAAATTATAAAAAATGGCTTATGGAACAACAACCAGGCTTTAGTTGCATTATTAGGCTTGTGCCCACTGTTAGCGGTAACCAATAATATTACTAATGCAATTGGCTTAAGCGTTGCCACCACTTTTGTATTAATAGCTTCAAACACAAGTGTTTCTATTTTTCGCAACTACATTCATAAAGAGGTTCGTATTCCAATATTTGTACTAATTATTTCTTCTTTTGTAACAATTGTTGAGTTAATAATGCAATCATATTTTTACGATCTTTATTTAATATTAGGTATTTTTGTACCACTTATTGTTACAAACTGGTTTTATTTAGGTTTTAGGGCAGGCAAGGCCTTTTGCTAGTAAAAATACTTTTGGCAAGTCTGCATTAGACGGCCTAATGATTGGCATCGGTTTTTCTATTGTGTTAATTATCTTAGGTGCAATGCGTGAATTTAATTAGGCTTCTGGTACTGTTATTCGGACCTAATCAGTATTAATTATTAGGGCGATTTAGGCAATAATAAACTGTTAGTGTCACTGTATTTAAAGGCTACCAAGGTACTTTATTTACTTAAAAGTTTAACCACATGGAAGCGGTTTATTGGCTTTAGGTTTGATTGTAGCAATTTAAAAATCTCAGTTGATCAGGAAAATAAAATTTCTAACAAGTCAGCATAAAGATATTATTCAGTTTACTATCTTTAACAAACTTGGAAAAAATTAACGCTTGGTTATTTTGCCAATGATTAATTACCAACTCAATAACAAAGATGGAAATTACAAAAACTAAATGGTACTAATAAAAAATAGAGCAAAATGGCGGGTGCCCATTTGCTTATTTAACGTGGTGCCAAAGGTTTTTATCACTTTAAGATTCAAGGTGACCACTGAAACACTCTTTATTACACGACACCAGATAACCGAATTTCCTTATTGAAACCATGCATTAAACTTATTATTGACATTGCCATTAAACTTATTTACTGGAACAATAAAGGAGCCTTATAACTTATATTAGATTTAGGCCACAAGGTAGTTGGGTATTATCGCCATCACTCACTAGCAGACCAAAGAATCCAACCCCCCCCATTGGCAAGTTAGTTCATACAGATTTTTTCCCAATATGCACTTGAAGATTAGCGAAGGCAAAAATTCCACCAATGAATATTAATTTTCAAACAGATGGTAGTTGGTTTGATTTGTTCTGTTAACATAAAGCAAGGTTTGCAGTCGTTTTGATTTAATTATCTCTTAATCCGCCTTATATTAAGGGAAAATGACCCACAATTTGCTTTAATTAAACTTTAAAACCAATCTGGTTTGTAATCCAATGGCAAAGGACGGCGGGTACGGTTGAGTATCCTAAGTGGTTAAACCCGGGGTTGGAAAGCGGAACCGGTTTGGATGACAGCCCTCCCGATTATTAATTAAACGCGCGCATAACAACAATTAATAAAAGAGGCCTAGTTCTTCTATTTGGAGTCATGGCTACCGATCAACAAGAAGAAAATTTATTTCCAAATTGTTGCAAGAAAAATCTTCTCTTACCATTAAAAACATTTTAACGATTAAAGGAATTATAACAAAAAATCGCGCCAACTTGTCAAGACTTAAATTAAAAAAAAACTAAAGGCAAAAATGAAAAAACAAAAATAATACAATTACTCACTACCAGCTTCATTTAAGTTAAGTTACTAATGGCTAACAGCCAAATTGGTTTAAACAACTGGGACGATAAGCCTAAACCTGAATCAACCAATACAAAATAAACAAAACTTACACCATTAAAAATTTAGCAGAAACCTGGCCAAGTAATTCCCAACCCAATTTTTGGATGATACTACTAAAAAATTTAAAAAATTTAGCAGAGAGACAATGTCAGGAGGTAGGTTAAAAAAAATTAGCAATTGAATTCTGCAAATAAATCATAAAGCAGCGTTTGGTAATTATTATTTTGACTTTGTTAAATTCAGGGTTCAATATGATCTTAGGTCATTCTTTGGAATCTTTACTAAATTGGAAAGGTAAAGATTATTAACACTTTGTTCTTTACCAAATATGGCACCATCCGTTTGATATGACAAACTGACGAACAGCGATGCTATTGGTTTGAAATATGGTGGCGGTGGGCGGCTCCAAGAAGGGCTAATGGATAAAAGTATATGCAAAACATGGAATGTAAGTCTAATTATTGGTGGGTTAATACTGGCAACCAAGAAATGGGGTGGTGGTTTTAAAAAAGGAAATTAACTCAGTTTTTAACAAAGGACTTACAAAGGCCCTAAAAATGCGCTTATTACCAGGGTTTGCAAGGAGAAATTATGGCAGAAGTTGGCGGCAAAACCAACCTAATAATCCCATCCCAAGGGGTAGCTTACTAACCCGCACTAGATAGAAGGTACCTATTGATGCTATAGATAATGGGTTGGACCCTTCAATTGGATTTACGCATGGGTTTCCACAAAACTTTGCATCACCTTACTACTACATGGTTGGCATGAACCTGGTGGGGGGGGGGCCGAATTGCAATTTTCTTAAAAAATTTTTTAAACAAAAAATTAATTAAAACCCTTAAAAAATACAATACTCTACCAAGAACTTTACAAGCTATTCTAATGATCAGCAATGTAAATTATCCGCTTAACCAGATGTATTTAATCAGTCTGAACAAATGAAAGTGCTAAAAAACTTGGCGATCATGAAAAAAAGATTATCCTAATATTAAAAATAAAAAAACTTTCCCTAAATCTGTATTTAATGTATTTACATAAATAAGCAAATTAATAATGGTTTAACTTAAAGAAATTAGCTGCAAAAAAAATACACTCTCTTAAGGGAAATTATTGAATTCTAGATCCAACTATCTGAAAAAGATTAACGTGGGGCTTGGACGACAATTTTTTCTGATCAATCTTTATTTTAAACTCTCAATTCACAAATAAGATAAATAGAAAGTTGTTAACGTAATAAATATACCCAATGGTTTAGGAGCAGATTAACTGTTGGGCTGTTGATTAGTTAACAATTTTTTAAGTATTTATTTTAATGTTATACTTCGTTATGGTCTTTAATTTAATAAAATCATCTATCGCTTTGCAAGAAATGGAATGGCATTTATTTTCTGCATTTATTTTTAATTAGGCATTTGCCTATTACCCTGCAAAAAAGTATTACACACCCGTTAGAGTGGATATTTTTTATACAAAAATTTTCTATCAAAAAAACAACGCTTTAATCAATTCTTATTGGGCTTCGCTTCTATTTGTCTTTGACCGATTAGCTTGCTTAATTATTTTTATTACGGAGTTGAATTTAGCGTTATTCAGCTTATGTAATAAACGGAAAAAAGTGGTGACCCTGGTGGATTTAACTCAATCTTTTTAGTTATAAAAAAGTATTATTCCTAAATTAGTTTTTATTTTGTTAATTTTAATATCTGGCACCACTATTGTTTGCCAAAGATAAACTACCGAGAGGACTAAAATAATGATTGGCTTAGTTATTTGGTTTAATCGTTCACCTTGGTGTTATTAATGGTGGTTGGCTTTTCCAGTGGCATTTCACCTTTGCTGGCATGGCAGTTATTTTTGGTAATTTTAACGCCCTAAGGCGTTGATTTTATTTGACTATTTATGCCTTATCGCATCCATCGAGCATAATGCAAAATTACCATTCTTATAGCAATACCATTTTTGTTTATTTTTATGGGCATTGTTCTTTACAAAAAAATTAAATCTTGCCGGAATCAACTTACTGGAAGCCCATATTGGGCAACTTATTTGGTAATATTACGCGGAGGCCTTAGCTATTTTACTACTAAACTTAAATTGGTTCATAATTTCGCAGCATCAACCAGGTGTGGTAGGAGCAAGTGTAAATTCGCCATGGGTTGCTATTTTCCTCTACCAGTTATGCTTAAAATTACCAATTACAAAAAAACATTATCTACTGGTGGTTATTTGTGCCTCCCATTGGTACCTTAGGTCTAAAATCATTCCACCTTCTATTGTATTGATTATTCTTAGCAGATGTCTTAAGTTAAGTGGTGTCAGTTGGTGATTTATTTAAGAAAGCAGCAGTCAATGGCCTTATTATTATTTTAGGTTGGTGGCTAATATTGTTTATGTATTGGTTATATTTACCCTTACCTTTTACCAGAAGTTAGCCCAGCCTTTTAAAGATAAGAATAATTAACTTGGAAAAATCAAAAAAATCAAAAAAACAAATAGCTGTTATCGAAGGCCATTGTGCCGCCTAATTGTTGCTAATTCAGTTGCCGTTTACTTGGTTCAATTTTTTTAGGTATTGCCACGCCAATCCAGAATTCTGCTTTCTATCGGTGCAGGTTTGGCTCTTTACTTTTTAGCATTCTTTCTACCGACGACCCTTAATTTGGGATATATTGCTACCAATCAAGTATTGGAAAAAAACCATTAAATGCCACTTCTATGGTATTTGCTATTTTTGATTGGTGCTACTGCCTTTTCAATTGGTTATTTACTTATAACGGTGGGGCGACATAATAGTGGTAAATTTTAGTTCATAGACCTACCAGACCAAAGTAATAAATTTTATCCTTATCTCAATGCTAATTATTTTCATTCTTGGATTTTCTTTATGATTTTTGATTTTGTAAGAAAATTTCCACTCATTATCGTGCCAATTTTCTATCCAATCGCCCCTATTCGCTTGGCATTGATATTTACAATGGTTTCGCCACCATTCTTATTGCTATGAAATTTACAAATTCATTCTTATTGAACGCCACCATTTGGCTTTAGGTTATTTATTTTACCTCAAAGGAGTCGCTCCGAATGTCTATTCAAAACCACTTGACATTATATTAAAGGTTGTAATGCCTTTTATTATAATACAAGTCCACGATATTTTAGTCAGCTTAATTGCATTTCCCACAATGGTTATGGCTTTGATGGGATTAAATTAAATTTATTTAGCTATTTTTATTTTTAGAATAAAAATAGCTAAATTAAATTAAATCTATTTTTTGTCTATTTGAAATAAATCATATATAAATAAACAAGGTAATAAATATTTTGATGAAAAAATAAAAAAATAAAAATATTTTAATCGCATATTTCACAATCTTGACTACGCTAATTTTCCATTTAATAAAGAGGCAAAAGATGCTAATTTATGACTTTCATTGAACCAGTTGCATAATAGTATAATTACAGAACAACGTTGTAATCATTAGAAAAATAAAAAAATACTAAGGGAGCAGGATTTGGGCCACTAATCAACCACGTGGACATTGATATTAAAATAGATTATTTGGAAAGTATCATATATAAATCAAACAAGGTAATAATATTTATGATAAAAAATAAAAAAATTTTAATCGCCATATACAATTGCTACGCTAAATTTCCATTTAATATAAGCGCAAAAGATGCTAATTATGACTATCATGAAACCAGTTGGGCAAATAGTATAAGTTTACAGAAACAAACGTGTATTTTCATTAGAAAAAAAATACTAAGGTGGGTGCAGGATTTGGGGCCACAATCACCACGTGACATTGCATAATATTTAGGATATTGGCAACAAACAAATGATTATTTGGTATAAGCAGACCATCCTATCAAAGAAATGAATTTATGTTCATATTCATTTTCATAAAAAATGCTGAGGGCATTACAAGGGTTGGGGATAATTTACTAATATGGCAGGTAATGGTGATTGGGCATGGTTTTCAAAGTGGATTTATATATTCATATTTAGCCAAATAAAACTAAAATTAGCGCCAGAACTTAATTAACCTGTTGCACCATGAAGTTTGTCCTAGTTAAGCACGCGGTGGGCTTGTCTCTTGGAGATACAATTGAAGCTCATTATTTGTTTATTTCAACTGCAAAAATGTTAGTCCAGGCCCTGGATTAAGTTATTGGTTTTAATGACTCAATCAAGAATAATCCATCAGTTTGCGAGTGGAATCTCAGGTATATATCCCTTGGTTATCATGAATAAAAAATGCTCCTAGATTTTAAAAATTTAGCTTAAATATAACAAAAGTAGATGGACTAGACCTAAGGCAACCAAATTATACCATCTAATGACTGGCACTCCAGTTGAGTTACATTTGGGATCTAACTACTGGACCTGATTACAATACTAAAAGGGGTCTCCGTTTCAAGTTTCATGGAGGGTGTTCGCCACCCTAATGGTTAGCAAAGGTTGATATAACAACAAGTAAATGCTTGGAGTAAAAGAAACGTATTTAATGAAGATCATGCGCGCGGGCGTTACGAAATCTATATTATTTTTTTAATCCTGATTTTGGCTTTCAAAAAATCAATAAATAGCCATACAGTTAAGTAAGAAATAATTTTTGGTATTTACTCAAAAAGCAGCATATTTTATGTTTATGTAAAGAATTTAGAATAGCTTATTTTAAACATGGCTCGTTTTAAATTTTTTAATTATTATTGAAGTTGGGATAAACAAGGACTTATTATAAGCAGTAAAGGAGAAAACCAAAACACACTGATAATAAATTAAAAGATTGGTATTGGATGATTTAGTTAATTAATAAAATAATGGCAATTACTTTGTTTATTTTTTCACAAATCGTTTAAAAAGAAAAAGAGTATTTTAAACATACTTAACAATCTTAGGCTTTAACTCCTTGCTAAAAAAGTATGTCAATAATAACAAAAATACTGAGTCAAAGGAATGAGGAAGGAATATTCGGTCTTTTATTATGCCAAATGTAGTTCAAAACCAAGTTACACTTTAAATACCGGTCACTACAGTTATAAAAGAAGGTATATTTTTTAGTTAGCTTTAATTGTCAAATAGAAATACTAGAGTTAAGCCGTTAATAATTTAAATTAATTATATTTAATTTAAGATTCTTTTTTTTGTTTTTTTTTATAACGGCATCACTTACCAAAGCTTTAAAATATTATTTTTAGTGGCAAAAAATTACATTTAGAGTTTGAATTAGGATTGATTTCTATAAATAAAAAATAAATTAAGAGAAGTTAGTCTATAAGCCGGGTTTCATGTAATGATAAGTCATTCAATCTTACGAATTCTTGTCAACCAAAAATTCTTTAGCCACTCTACCCGTTACCTTGTGCGAGGCTTACACCATGGGTTAACCTATTTGAGCTTGCTCCAAGTGGGGTTTTCTTGCCACGGGTTGTTACCTTACCGCTGCGGTGCGCTTCTTACTCCGCACCTTTCTACCTTTTCCCATAAAGGGTAGTATTTATTTTCGTGCAGCTCCTTTCCGTTATGATTCACCATACCTACGCCGTTAAGCTAGCAACTTTGCCCTGTGGGAGCCTCCCCGGAACTTTACCTTCAGAAAAAGAAAAACCTGCAGGCCGAACTATCCGACCAACTTTCAGTGCTTATTATAGCATTGTAAAATAAATATTTTATAATATATTGATATATAAATAAATATTTTATAATATTATAATGGTATTTTAATATATAAAGTTTAAAATAAACATTTAGAAGAAAACATGAAAATATTGATTAATAACAATACTTTTTTTAGCAAATTTTAACATTTGCAGGTCGGCACGGTTGACTGTATATTTTAGAAGATAATAACTATAACAGAAAACTGTGGGGTTTTTTTTCAATGTATGAATTCTTTAAATGAAATTGCGCTGGAGAGTATTCAAGAAACGTATGGAATCTTGAAGGCGGGTTGTGACCCACGCATGTTAAAAAATGTAGTAATTGAAAACGATTTCATATTCCAGGAATAGGACGACGCTTATTCAAAATGTTATTACGTTTTCTTTAAAATATTTACTTTAAATAGAGGACGATTGGACGAAAAATTTACAATTTTTTCTACCAAATGAAATGATTGTTTATTAAATCTTTATCCTTAGTAATAACCTAAGGCTAGACTTTAGAAAAACCATTTAAGTTAATAAAAAGTAACATTTTGATGATTTTATTCCTATTATTTTGCAAAAAAATCTATTGCCTTAATAAATTTTTAAATTATAGCGTGGATATTTCTAACCATTTGGGATCCACTGCACGGACAAGTGACTGGCATATTTCTTTAAACTTACAAAACTCATAAATAGCTTCCATACCCAATTTCTTGCAAAAGCTATTAATTTTTTTTTTAGCTTTTTTTAATAGATTTAGAAATCAAATCAAGCTGCACCACCAACCTGCGAATTAAATTAAAGCTGGCCTTGTGTTTTTTTTAATGTTTTTGATGGTTGCTTTTACCACGTTCAGCTTTACCAATCATACCTAATAAAAAATACCTGTGTTCATCCAACATCATATCGCTTAATTTTATCCATACGGAGTGGCCCAGTAGTAGGCCCTGCAGAGGGACCAATCACTTCCATCGCCAAACTGCATCTACTGGACCCTACAATAATAGGATAAATTTTATTATTAAAATTCTACAACCTTTAGGTAGTCCTTCGACCAGTTGTTTAACAAAATTTCGCTTAAAGTCGCCTGTTGTGCGCTGCATCTCGTCCTGTTAATTTAATTGTGCCAGTTAAGTTGAGTAACAAAGTATCCCCACCCCACCTGCCAATTCATTCATCTGCATACATCTATTTAGAGTATTCAAGTCCAATTGTTTTATTATACTTAGAAGTATCTATTTTTAAATCAGGATAAAATTAGTTCATATCTTACTTTTTGGTAAACTGCGCCATTCCTGAAACCATCTATAGAAAATTGCAAATGACGCGTGGGCAGCCACAATTTGGAATTTATGGCATAACTGCTTTGTGATGCGGAATGACATTGGGTTAATCTTTAATTTGTTTTAACATCCTATTACCGTATAGTCAGTCCTCCTAAACCTTGTGCAACAATACCGAGGTCATTGTTTTTATTTTAAATTTAAATAAAATATAGCGCATTTTAATCATAATCTTTGTTGGGTTAGATTTTTGCGCAATTTCAAACTAATTATTAATCGGATCCATTAGGCTTTCTTGTTTTGCTATTAGAACTATCGCTTTACTCAGCAGGTGCCACCAACACCAATTACCTATAAACAACCCTGGAGGACACCAGGCTGCGCCCATTGTAGGAAATCATTTTTAATAACCCAATCTATAAACATTGTCATCCAGGTTTGTTAATACAGAAAAATTTTGATTTATTTTCCGGATTCCACAACCTTTGGCTGCTTACAATAAAAATTCACTTTATTTTTTTACCTGATTACAACTTTCATGATGAATGAACTGGCCGGTGTATTTTATCTTTTTAGTATTGGGTTCTTTGCTAAATAGTGGGTCGTTTCAACCAATTGAAGCAACGTAAAGGGTTGGTTATCATTAGTAAATAAGATTGTCTAACGAGCCCTCATTAATCATATCTTATAACGATAATGTCAAGCGTCCATGGTTAACAAAATTCATACCCACTTCAACAAATTAACGTTGACAACTGCCTGTATCTTGGGCACAATTTGGGACGCTGGATCCTAATGGCTGACATTTTTGATATTTGAAATTAAGAATTTTGGTGCAATAGGCATTTTTTAGCAGGTCTATTGCTTTTCTTTATTCAGTACAAGCAACCGATCATTTGCCTTCACAATAAAATTCAGGGACTATGGTAATAGGTAAATATATTGCAATTGCTATTAGCAATGCGGTTTCAATGGATTTATTGGTTTTGTTTGAATTTTCATATTTTATCTATTTATTTAAATTTTTGTTAAAAAGTAATTGACTATTTATTTTTAGTATTTATTATATTTAACTATTTTATTTTATCGAATATTTAGGCGGATTTTTTTATGTTTAATTTTTTCAAAACCACAGTGTCTTTCTATTGAGCCTTGGAACAGCAAATTTACATTAATTTCTATGAATGGTGAAAATTGTTTACTAAATGAACCAATCTTGTTGTTGCTATTCATTCATGAAAAAGGTGCAATAAAGGTAAGCAACTGTTTATTGCAGTAGGTCAAGAAGCTAAATTTGATTGTTGGGTTACGAAACTCTGGTTCAATTGAGGCTATTCGTTCCAATGAAGGACGGTGGTGTTTATCGCTGACTTCAAAATTCACAGAAAAAATGCGACAGTTATTTATTCGCAAATGTATCTCATTAAATAGTTTTTTTGTTTTTTTTCACCAATGCCCTTTAAGAGTTCTTATCTGTGTTCCTTGTGGCGCTACACAAGTAAGAACGTCGTGCTATAAAGGATCAAAGTGCAGTTGGGGCGCTGGAGCAACGTGATGTGTACTTAATTGACAGAAACCAATGGCACGCAGCACTTGGCGCAGGTATAGCGATTTTAAAGATGCATCAGGAACAATGGTTATTTGTTTATTTCGGTGGAGGAACCACCAGAGATTTGCTATTATGTCACTAAATGGTTTTAGGATTTATTCCGATTCGTTTGCGTGTTTGGGTGGCGATGTTATTTGATGATTATATTTATTTAAATATATACGCAATAAAAAGGTATGGCATTATTTCATCGGTGAATCTACTGGACTGAAAACTATTAAAGGAGGAAGTAGGCTCAGCTTTTAATTACGACTATTAATTTCAAAGGAAAAAAGAATTTAGAGGTTAGAGATGTCGCCAAATGGTATTCCGGTAAGTTTTGAGGTGACTAATACAAAGAAAATTAGAAACAGCCATACGAGAAGCCATTTAATACAGCACATTGTTAATGCCGGTGAGGGTTGGGCGGCTTGAGCAAAAAACACCGCCGGAGCTAAGCGATGATATTGTAGAGAATGGGGTATAGTGGTTAACAGGGGTTGGGGCGGGCTCTTTTAGAAGGAAGGTTTGGATTAATTAAACTTATCAATCAAGAAAAACTAAGGTTACCAGTACGTGTTTGATGATTGAACCCTTTAAACTTGTTTGTGGATTCGTGGAGGTGGGAGATTGAATCGACCCTAGGTATGATAGAAAAAAAACAACGACATAGGATTCTTTTCAAGCAGAATAATTGTTTTTCTTTTAGATTGCTTTAAGTATCTAATGTTATGCAAAAAAATTTAAAAGTTTTTTTTTAAAACTTTTTCATAACCTATTTTTTATCCTATACTTATTTATAATCTTTTTAGATTGATAATTCTTGCCTATTTAAACAGTCTAAAACGCAAAAACAATCAATTATACTTATATCGGCCCAGTTATATTTAGTCGCTAATAATTTTACCATCTCAACTCTATATTTGGATTAACGCAACAAAATACAAAACAAAGCAAATATTATTAAGTCAAAATAAAAAACTCAAAGCCGAATTGCTACGTTTAAAAGTTGATTTACAAGTTCATAACGCTCTATTGCTAGAAAATAAAAAACTTGGTCAATTATTAAAATCTCGTTACAAACTTGATAAAAAAGAGTTTATATTAGCACGTGTCATATCTGTTAGTCAGTCACGATTAAAAAAACAAATTTCCATTAATAAAGGCAGTGGTGATGGCATAAAAATTGGTCAAGTTGTATTAGGAGCTGATGGGAGTGCTTGGGCAAGTGAGCCATGTAACGTCATTATATTAGTGTGTTCTAAATCACTGTTCCATCTCAACACATACCTGTTAAAAATGAGCGCAATGGTGTCCGCGGTATTGGCAAAGGTATGGCGTTTTATAAAGAAAAATTAATGGTGAATTTTATTCAGCATGGACTTGATATAAATATTGGAGACATTTTTTTAAGTAGTGCTATCGGGTCAAAATTCCCAGAAGGATATCCGGTAGGCCGTGTAACTCATATAGATAAGAAGAAAAATGACCAATTTTTAACTATCGAATTAACGCCATCTCAAACTATTGAGCAGCTAGAGTTCGTTCTAATTAATAATATATCTAAAACATTCTAAATATGCTTAACCCATTAAAAGACCTTATTTATTTTTATTATCAAAGCTATGTTGTTTGTACTTAATTATTTAGAACACAATTTATTCTACCTGATAAATAATTTTTAGATATTGCTCCTTTTTGGACTATTTGTTATTTTTTATTTACTGGATAATAAAGACTTTTACTATTAATGGACAATTTTATTATTTTGCTTTTGCTATTAGGTATTGTTAATTGATGATGCTATATTTGGAGATTATTTTAGGTCAAATAAAATGCTTTGGCGCTTCATCTTGAGTAGTGCTGTTTTATTAATCAATGTAAAAGCAATTCTTTTGTTGTTTTCTAAATATTACCAACAGCTAAAAAAAAAAAAAAAAAAAAAAAAAAAAAAAAAAAAAAAAAAAAAAAAAAAAAAAAAAAAAAAAAAAAAAAAAAAAAAAAAAAAAAAGCAAATCTTATGTCTTTTGTTCGCATCTAGTATTTTTATTTAAGGTATATTGCTATTAGTACATGTCACCCCTATTTCAATCCAAGATATTTAGTTTTAACCCCAATTTACTACTCAAGTCCATTTATTTTAAGTCGCTTTACTATGGCCTGTAGCTCAAGTTTTACTTACTCCAAAGCTTATTAAACATTGACACAAATAAATAAATCTAGGACAACTTATGAATTAAAGTTAGCAAATTAAAATTTTTTTTTTTTTTTTTTTTTTTTTTTTTTTTTTTTTTTTTCTTTTTTTTTTTTTTTTTTTTTTTTTTTTTTTTAAGATAGAAAATAAAATA